>UELV01143122.1:0-28328 GCA_900490015.1 Megastigmus stigmatizans | reverse complement strand
ATATATATATAGTTATGTACAAAATAATTAAAGTATATTTTTATGTGTGTGTGTGTGTGTGTGTATATATATATATATATATACACACACACATAAAAATATACTTTAAAACAATAATTAAAATACTCTCTATATCAGCACCGCGTATGTGAAATTTAAAAAGGATGATACCTTTACATCTTATTAAATGAGAATCATAATCCAACATTGAATTATCTTAGCACTGAAAAAAATATATAAAAAAAAAGAAATATTTTATGTTGTACTTGCTTTTAAAAAAAGTCCTAAACTAACCGGTAAACTTTCTGTGGCCATTCAACGGCAACATTACTGCTGGGTGTCTTTGTTTCAGCCCGAGGCTATCGCACCCCCGCGAATCATTGGCAAAAAACGACTTGTACGTGTATTTGTCTTATCTCGAGGGAAATTATATTCAGCGCTCTCGTGTCTTTGTTTTAAAGCGAGAAATTAATGTACTAAGCATCAAATTACATTGATGCACGGAAACAAAAGAACGATTGAAATACTTTGTTTTGCGATTGAATTTATTTTTTAAACTCATTTAGTAGGACCGTGATAAATTTGAAATTGAACATTTTTTAATGATAGGTAAAACCGAATTTGAATTAATAATATTTTAATTAATTATTTAAAGATTATAATGATAAAACATAATTAAGTTGAAAATGTTACAGTTAAGTAAAGTTACGAAATGTATAAAAAGCAGCTCAATGCATTATTAACAGAATAATACATCGAATTTAGTAATTAAAAGAGAGCAGAGAGTTTCATTCGGATAATAAAATAATACATCGTGATATGAACTGTGTTTATTCAGATGTACGACGATGTTGCAAAGAAATTTCTTTTCACCGGTGCATTTGTATTTAGCTGGCGAATGAAGCATTCCATTTCTAAAGGCACAGATCTGATGCTCGTAAAATGCTTATAATCCAATTTCACATAATGAATGGTCTTTATAATATTTTATTATAGAACAGTATATAAAATGTTGCGGGAAAAATGTAGTTCACGTTTCAATTACGTTGTTAAAGCTTTTATATTTCTAATATTATACGTTTTCAGCATAATAATTTACTTCGTTAACAAAATGAAATGTTAAAAAAAAAAGTATTTCAACAACAGATTCGAAGAATTGAGATGCAATACAATATCTCGTTAAATTGATTCGATCAAAAGAAAACATTTCTTCTTTTCGCACCTCGCGGATATACCGAATTGTGATCGCGCGTTTCTCGCCTGCCTGCATCGTGTCCTCTCTCTCCTCTCGCTCACTCGCACTGCAGACATCGATTGCATTTAAAAGCTCGAAGAATTTTAAAGGACAAACAAAAGGTGGGAAAGAGAGAGAGAGAGAGAGAGGCAAAGGAGCAAAGCAGAAGAACTGACCCCCGTATATATACGTGTACGCATTGCATGCGTCAGCTGCTGCGGCCGCTCAGAGTTAAGAATTTACAGACGACACAAGCGAGAGCCGAGAGAAGGAACCATTTGGGAAAAACGTGGGACGAAAGCCGAGGGAATCGTGTGTGGTGTGGTGTGCGGACTTTCGCCTCTCCTCGTTCGTTCGCTCGCGAACTGCCGCCGTCGTCGTCGCCGCTGCGTCACGCTAGTTCTTTTTTTTTTCGTGCGCCTCGTTGTTCCTCCCTTTTTCCCCGCGCCTCTTCTCTTCCTTCTGTCTTCCTCCTGTTTATGCATGCACTTTCACCTTTTTTAGCGGCGAAGCGGCTCTCCCCATTATTTCGCTCTCTCATAGCCTGTGGAGCTCGACAATGCGCTCATACTCACTTTGAGACGAGAGAGAAAGACCTAATATCGCAATCGCAGAAATAGATCTCTGTGCTGTTTGTTTCTCTATCCTTTTTTTAAAGTAGAAAGTTGGCATAGGATGCGGCTTGTAGCGTGTGGAATCGCAAATTTTTCGCTGTGTAAGAAGTTTCTTGCCGCCGCATGGACAGCACAAACGTGTGCTGACTATATGTAAGTGTATATATAAACTGCACTTACTCACGTCTTCATCACTTCCTTTTTTATACAATCGAACCGATCGGTGCGATGGTGTTAAGTACTTACTCTGAAAATTAATTACTGATGCAAAGCAATTATTTTTCTGAAGATGTTGAGTTTTATTTGAGTATAGATTCTCTGAATTGCGCTTCATACCATGAATGGAAAGAAATTGTATAGCAAAAACTGCTACATTAGCTGTTACTGTTTTTGAAGGCTATAAAACCTAAAGTATCACAATATTATCTGTACTATAAACTTTACTAGATGACTAACAAAGTTTACTTCGACATATAGTAATAGTAACTTCTTTTATAAAATATAGCTATATTTATTTTTCATTCTATGAAAAGAGTAGTGTCTAGTATTCTAATTTTTGCTATGCATAATTGATTTTCATGCTTGTACACTAAGTTATTTCAGGATTACTGTCAGTATATAATTGAGTTTTTAGTTAGTGCAGATAAAGTTTAGGTACATCTATATTACACCACTACTGATCTCGGTAACAAAAACCAATGATAAAAGAACAAAAGAAAGAAGAAAAATACCTAGAAAGAGCATAAATAATTTGTTCCGTGGAACAGCAGCAACAAATAAAGATGTTTAGAAATAATTAAAATGAATAATCTTTAAATTGATTTACAATCTGTTGAAACACACCATCTCAAATCTGATAAAATTAGTATTTAAAATACTAATTGATAAAAAGTATTCACCTCGCATCATATGCATCTTCTTACAAAAACAAGATCATAAACAAATCGGAATCAACTTAATGCAAGCAGGCGATTGTCCTTGACATAATTTAAATAGAATTAACTCAATCTTGCATAAAGTATAATATAATCAAGATGTGGCTAATACTATTGAATTTTGTTGAATTAAAAAATAAAAGAGGTTCATTTAAAGTACAATCACCTTTGAAATTTGGCTTTGAAGTAGATTGGAGAACAGGAGTGACTAGGAGACAAGAATCATGACACAAGAAGGCAGAAGAAGCAGAAAGGTAACAAGAATGATAAAAAAAACAGTTCTGCTAAATATAGCAGTGAACGGTCAAGCGTAACACAGAACAGCGCTGCATATGTCTATGTACACTCACATGTGTGCCAATGTATGTAGTGAATATGAGAGTTCAAACTTCATGAATAATGCATAGCTATGTCCAAATTCTGATAATTTACTTGCCTCTTCTCAGATAACTATTTAAAATATTCAGTATCATTTTTAGATAATGATACTATGTAGTGCAAATTCATGAAAAAAAAATTTAAAAAAACCGTATATTAACAGTGTTGTAAATTTAATATTTGAATAGTATTTCTAGTAATAGACTAATAAAAATTTTATAAAATTTTTGTTATTAAAATTAAAAGGAAGTTTAATGGACCAATGAGGATTGAAGGGGAGGTTTAAGAGCTAGTTAAATCACCCTAATGTGCTACATACAGTATTGACATACATGGTGTGAAAGTTTTTTTCATCCTTATTTGATCATTACGTACACTAACTGGTTCTTGCAGGAAGACAAACTCTAAATGTCCAGGACAAGTGTGCTATATTTTTTATCACTTTCACTTTTACAGATAAAGTTCTATAAAGTTTAGCTGAAACCTTGATGATGAAATCTCATTGTAAATGTGAAACAATATACGAAACAAAGTTGATTAAATATGAAGCAAAAAATAATTATCTATGGGTACGTATAAGCTACTTGAACACATGATTTGGGGTCATTTAATGATGTGCATTATTTATTGACCTACCCCTTTAGGGTCTCTACGAAAGTATATTGAATTAGCTTGATAAATCCATGGCAAATTGATTGTCCCTAGTTCTTTATCATTCTCTTTCAATTCAAGTCAAGGGTTCATCAAAACCTAGAGTTAGTAGTCGAAAATACGATAAAGTACAGAAAGTCAGTCTGACAGTCGAACACTGCCTCTGGATCAACAACAAACTAGGGCAATAAGTTAACGATGCTCACCTTGGGGTTACTACTATTGAGCCAAGGTACAATATTGTCGATAAAAAGGCCAATGTCCTGGCACTCGATGCTCTTGAATGGATCTGCCAGGAAATTGAGCAGCTGCACACCGACCTGGAGCTTCTTCTTTATGTCGGTGGTCGAGAGGAGCGACATAAAGCCGTCCATGTCCCTCGGATTTACTGCCATGTTTAAGACCCTGTCGTCCGGCTTCAGGCCGATGCATGAAAACCGGATAAAAAACGGTGCCGCACACTCGCCTTCGTCGTCGTCGTCTTCGCTGTTGACTCACCTACACAAATTACACACGCACGAAATACACAGACACGCACGCGCGCCCCGATGATCCCGCCTCAGCCGTTGCCCAGTCTCATCGTCGTTGTCGCCTTTTAACTCGCGCTCTCTGTCTTTCTTCCTCTCTCACAGCTCTCAGCTCGATCTCCTCCTCGACGCTTCCCGGTGCGCGAAAACTCGATAAACTTCCCGTCGCGATCACCGCGGGACGATCAGCGAGAGACAGACACACGGCAACGAGAGCAAGAGTGCTCTCCTGTACGTGTGGGTGTCTATATATGCGAGTGTGCGTGTGCGAGACAGAGGCTATAGCGCCCTTCGATCCTTTTCGCCACTGCACTCCTAACCGTTTTTTCCGATTGTATCGCGCTCGTTTATCGCCGCGCTTATTCCGCGGAAACTTAGGCGGGTAGAGGCGGCTTCCTCGAGTGTTCGGCTCACGCATGCACTTGCTTTCAGTCGGATGGGGTCGACCTTTTCGTTCGTGTCGTCGTCTCTTCTCGTTCGACGTTCAAACGCGGTGCTGCTGCTGGACACACCGTACACGCGCCGCCATTTTGGCTTTCGCGATATCTTTCTCTCTTTCTACTCGCGCCCTGCGCTCTCTATCAACGCTCTTGGCTAACAACACTTCGCAGCGGTTACGACGGCTGCGGCTATGAGGAAGGCGCTATTGGTCGGCGTGGAGGGAAAGTCCGCGAAACGAGCGGAGCGCGACGAAAACGGAGTCGAAAGCGAGCGCCAATGCCGAGGCTACTTTCCGTCATGATTTTCGGCTGCTCCGCGCCTGAGTTAAAACTCGCGTGGTGGTGGTAACAATTCTGTGTGTGACAGTATATAGTATACGTTCGACATCGCCAAATCGCGCGATATACCGATGATCAGCACGCAGCTGCAATACACCTATATGCGGCTCGATCAAGAGCTACGGATTTTTACGTGGGCTTCTCTCGAGGATACGAGAATTCGAGATCTTTTAGAATGTTGTTTTCTTTTCATTGAGCCTGTGTGAGTCGTAAGCGTTTTATTACATTCTGACTCAATGATTAATTTGATCAATCTGCATGATAGTCCGGGTCGGTAGCAAAGAATCGCCCTTTATTTATCCTTTAAATGACAAATCATGATATACGCGAATAACAAATTTTAATAAATGATGCAATAAATAGATTTCCTATTCTGAATATGTAATTACCTGGTTTAACGAATATTTCATATAAAAACTGTAAACATATATTATAGCACTACATAAAAATTGTATCATAAATATTGAATTTTATTTGAAGATCTAAGATATTAACATATGTTATTAGAAAATTTGGTTTTAAAGCCCTAGATGTAAATCATTTTATTTATACTTACATACTTAAGGATTGTATTTATGAATATAAAATGGATTAAAAGATTTTCAGCTATACCTATATACGGATGGTGTAAACAGTTTTCTTCTTCTTCTTCTTATTATTATTATTATTATTTAATTGGCAACATGGGCAACACTGTGCAGTAGAAAAGGTACCGGCACTTTCAAAAAGAAAAAAGAAAATAAAAAAAAACATTTATAAAGGTAAATTATAGCAAATTCTACTATTCAAAACACATTAGGAACATTTTTTTACATTTTAACTATACATTCCATTCAACAATGTAACAACAAAACATGATAACTGTCGAATAGGAACACACAAAAGCGTGTTTCAGTTAAGTAGGTGATATATCGCCTCTACCCATAACCTCAAAGAACCAAAGTAAGCCTGCTCCGTTTACTCATGTACTCATAATTAATAGCTGTCGGTCTCGAAGTCTACGCATATCACGACGTGATAAGCAGACTCAATGAAAAAGAAGCGCCACACTAGGTGGTCTCTTTTCTCCCACTGTTTCAGTTACACGAACGGCATCATAAATGTCGAAACGCAGCTTCTTGGGTCCTCTGAAGTTTGGACGGATTTTGAGGAGTACGAGCTCGATAACAAATGGTACTTCGCGGATATGTGGTAGGCGCGTAGTTGTCACAGGTATCGGTATCATATCACCTTTGGGGGTCGGCACTCAACATTCTTGGCGATCCCTTCTTGAAGGCAAATGCGGCGTCGTGAAATTAGACGGCCTAGATTATAATAAACTTCCTTGCAGAGTTGGTGAGCAACAGCATATTTTTCTCAATATTTTTAAATGAACTTTATTGTTTATTTATGATTTTTTATTGCTTTGGATTGATAATGGTATATTGAACTCTATTACACTTTATTTTACTTGATCTAAATTTAGAGTCGTTATAATAAATTCATTCCAAACTTCATTCTCTCTTATTAAAGATTGTAAATTACTAACAAAAATTTTCTAACAATTAATGAATAGCAAATTGGGTGCACATATGTATATAATAAACATATGTAAAATAAATACCTTTTAAAACTATAAATTAAAAGTTTTTAATCATGATGTTTTATAGGTTGCTTTGAAAAAAAAGGGTTGCAACTGTTTAAGTTCTAGTTAATATCTTAATAAAAAAGACTTATTAATATTTAAAATATAATTATAAAGATAGATGAATATAAATATCATAAGTACATCCATTTAGCATACTTATTGTGTCCAATTTTGTTTTTATTTTAATTACAAATACTTGAAAATGATCCAATTTATTTGAAACATTGGAAAACATTTTTAAGTATAATTTAGCATTTAAATATTAAACATCAAATATTAAATTAAGAATATATAAATTATACGACTAAAATTCAAGTAAATTATGTTCACATATAAAGTGGTAAGTAAAATATTAAAGTTCTTCAGCAACAGTGTCTGTATGGCATTTGCATCTTTTCCGTTTTAATATCAGTTTTGTTTGATAAGATCAATAATTCATTTATAGTATATAACTCCAATTAAATGCTTAAGTTATGCTTGGCTTTTCTTACATTCAATCAATCAACATTATCTGTATTTAAAAAAAAAATGATTAACATATATGTCAATGAACTAATTATTGACCACCTAAGAGTATTTTATGTGCTTTATCCTGCTTATAAATAAGAAAACCAATTAAATCTTCCTTTACTTTTATTATTTTCATATAAAAAGGTTTCATTTAAAACAATAAAAATATAGAAATAATTGATACTGAATTTAAAATAGTTAATTTAATAAAAAACAGTAGTGAGACTAATTATTGATCAAAGTTTAATATCGTATATAGAATAAAAACTTAAAAAAAAATAAATACAAAATAATAGATAATAATTAAATGAATGATAATAAAAATGGGAATACAATTATAATAAAAAGTTAAACAGTTGCTATCATATTGTAAACCTGGTTAATGATTAATTTAGTAATGGTATTATTATATTTATAACTTTATTTAATTTTGACTTTTTATAACCATGTAATGCTCATTTAAAAACATACTTACAATGTTTTTTAATTAGTACTCATGTTTATAAATAAGTATAAATAAGGATGGTTTAAGTATATAAATATTTTATAATTTTTTTAATTTCTTATACTAAATATAAATATTTGTTTAATTTTGATTTCTTTTAATTCTTTTAATTCTTTTAATCCTTTTAATCCTTTTAATTCTTTTAATTCTTTTAATTTTTTAAATTCTGATTCATTTATTGCAGCTGCTTTGATCCCTAAAGGAGATGCTTCGCATGAATTAGATTTAAAGACGAAATTCACAACAAGTGAACTACGCACAATGTGTCCAGCTACTGCCTATGCATTAATAGCTGCTGAAGAGGCTCTTACAGATGCTAATTGGAAACCAAAAGATGAAGAAGATAAACGGGACACTGGCGTTGCTGTTGGAATAGGAATGATTGACTTAGTAGATGTGTGCACCACATATGAAAATTTGAAAAAAGGTTATTCCAAAGTTAGTCCTTATTTTGTTCCACGAATTCTCCCAAACATGGCTGCTGGTCAGATAAGTATTAGATATGGATTCCGAGGACCTAATCATTCTGTCTCTACTGCATGTGCTACAGGAGCACATGCTATTGGTAATAAATTTATTATTAGTTACAACTAAATTTATACAAATTTGAATACCAATTATTTATTTAAAATATTTTTAGGTGATGCTTTTCGATTTATTCGTGGTGGAGAAACTAGTGTCATGGTATGTGGTGGAGCTGAAGCTTGTATTAGTACATTGGCGATTGCAGCATTTTGTAGACTACGAGCTTTAAGTACATCAAGGAATGAATTTCCACATGAAGCATCTAGGCCATTTGATAAAGATAGGGATGGTTTTGTAATGGGTGAAGGATCAGCTATTTTAATATTAGAAGAATTAAACCATGCTTTGAAAAGAGAAGCACATATTTATGCAGAGGTTTTAGGATATGGACTTTCTGGTGATGCTGTTCATTTGACTGCACCGAGTGAAGATGGGACTGGGGCTCTTCTTGCCATGGACAGGGCATTAAAAGATGCGAGTACTGACACAAATGCCATAACTTATGTTAATGCTCATGCTACATCAACACCTCTTGGTGATGCTATAGAACTAAAAGCCATAGAGTCGCTATTTGGTGAAGATAGTAAAAATGTAACTGTGTCAAGTACAAAAGGAGCACATGGACATTTACTTGGAGCAGCTGGAAATCTTGAAGCTGCTTTTACTGTTCTTGCATTAAAAGAAGGGATCATTCCTCCAACAATCAATTTACACAAAATTGATGGAGACACAAATTTAAATTTTGCTCCCATGAAGATGCAAAAGTGGTGTCATGATTCGAAACGAATCGCTTTAAAAAATGCTTTTGGATTTGGTGGAACAAATGCATCCCTCTGTTTAGCACAATATATAGAATGAAGAAGTTCAAGTATATATTTTTTAAAAGTTGATTTTGGCAAAAGAACTTAAAAATCCATTGTCAATTGTTATTATTGTAAATATAAATATTGTATTTTAGACAAACTTTTATATGTACATAGTGTATAAGATATTTTCTAATATATTTAAGAATAACAGAAATTTATACGTGAAAAAAATATACCTGATTTGAAAAGCGAAAGATGTAAGAATAATGTTTGTATTGGAATGCAACATTTATTTTATATTAAATCTTTGATAAAGATAAATTGTATTATTTATTACAATCGCAACATATCTTCATGTGCTTATATTTTAATTACATCACGGGCAGAATACTGTCCATTAAAGCAATTTGTTTTAAATATAAATTTATTTTTTAACGGATTGTTCTCACAGTCCACATTTATTTTATACAATAGATGCAAATATTCAATAAGATATATTATAAACTTTTTTCCTTA
The DNA here is from genome assembly GCA_900490015.1 of Megastigmus stigmatizans. Lineage (NCBI taxonomy): Eukaryota > Metazoa > Arthropoda > Insecta > Hymenoptera > Megastigmidae > Megastigmus > Megastigmus stigmatizans. The sequence continues at coordinate 18,721 of UELV01143122.1, read as the reverse complement.
TTTAACCAAATTGTTTAGTATCTGGTCAACATTAGCATTAATTTCAAGAAACTTTACAATATTAAACCTTATAAAAGCAGCTCCTTGAAACCGAGCTGATATAAAAAATGACAGGCAGTCAAAATTTTGACTGTCACAAAAGCAATAGTTTGGTTTCAACAAAAGCAATACATTGTTTCAATATGAAAAAGTTGTTTGTCATTACATGTTCATACTAGATCAATTTATTGTTTGCTTTCAAATTTATAATTTAGTTACTATACAAACGTTAATACTGGAAGACTTATGTTGACTATTTAATAATTGAAACATGATAGTACTTTTATTTTAATACAAATAAATTAAAAATATTCCTAACCACTCTTAATGCATGTATATATCAAATCCATTTAGAGTATTAGAATACAAATTAATACAAAATATAAATCGTCGCTACTTCATTCAAACTGTGGACTGTGAGAATTAACATTTTCATCCAAAAGAAAAAATGTATTGTAGATGATTTTCAGTTTCTTTGTTCGTAATAAAATCGATGTAGAAAAAAAAAACACTTTATTTAACAATACCTAATGGAAATCATCAGCGAGGAATAGTGCATGGCTTATGATGGCTACACAACATTGCAAACCGCTTTTTTAGCGTCTGACGAAGTTCCTGACGTTTTTCAGTAACCTGGCACATTCGTGATTTAAATTCTAATACTTCTTCCACAGGAATATAACTGCAATTATCTTCATCTTCAGATAAACAGGAGTCCTAAAAAAATGATTTTAAAAAATTATAAAAGAACAAATATAATAAGCATTCAAAACTATTATTCATTTTAATGGAGATTATAGCAATTGTGATAAATATTAAATTATATTATAAGCAAATCACATAAAAACTGTAATAGATAGGTTCAGGCTGCATTTTTAAATAATTTATACTAAAATGATAAGGAATTATAGAAAATGTTGGTAATGGTCTTTTATATACATTTGTGTACGACATAATACTATTATAATAGCTTGTAATTTCTTTTTATATTTAAATAATTCTTAAAATGCATTCTTTAAAAATTGATGTTAGAAATAACGAATGAAATTTAGTTTCATTTAATTTTATAAAATAAAACTTGTATAGAGATATAATAGTAGTGTAAATTTACGAGAGTTACAAGAAAAACATACCTCTAACATTTGCGTTAACGTTAGACCTCCACCATGTTCCCTTAATATATAGAGACTTGAGTCTGGATGAATTAGTTTGTCTGATGGTCTAGTATCTGGACAATCGCCTTCATGATTACAACAGCCATCACTGCATGCTACTTCAGAGCCTTCAGGTGTACTTGGTAAAGATGAACTACTAACATTATGTTCCGATGAATATCCATAATCTTGTGAAGAATGTTCGCTAGATGATCGGCCGTTTCTATTTACAACTTTGGTATTGAGGCGTTTCTTAACTTCTATCCACATGGTATATCTTTTGTTTGTATCCATTAATGCATCCATCAAATGTTCAGATGAAGGTGGATCTTTGCATTCATTATTATTGTGCCACTCATTACTATCATTATTTTCACTTTTGCACGTTACCGAAGTTGCCAGAGATTCGTCTGCCTGTTTACTTGCGGTTTTATCAACTTTTTCACGTTTACTAGCTTTCTTTGTATTGCTATTCCCTGTCTTGGCTTCGGTATTTTTCTTTTTACTCTTTTTATCTTTTTTATTTGGCGTATTAGACGGCGATTGAGACTTAGATTGTGATTGATTGGAACTTTTTGTCTTTTTTGTACAGTCAGGACAGTTACAAGATGGTGGACCTTTATTTTTCGGATCTAATACCTGTAACTATAGAAAAAATAGTTGCAGTATAACATTCAAAATAAGAATTCAATTAAGCTTACATTAGAAAAAAAAACAATATCTTACTTTATGACGATCAATATGCTGCATAATTACTTCAACTTCTGGCTGAGGAGATACAATTTTAATATTTTCTTCTGATTCTTTAGTTTCATTAGTTTCTTTGATATCTTCCTGTGGACACTGAAATTAACCATGTGATTTTTACTCATTGAAAAACATATTTGAGGCATTCTTTCTAAATGTTACATCCATGTTACTCATTTTTATTTGATCTAAAAATATTCAAAAAAATTTGAAAATCTACAAAAACATATAAACTTTTAAATCGTGCGTGACAACATTACTGAATTCAATTAAATCATCCTTAAAATTTGTGAATATATAAAGAAAATTATGTACATCACAGCTTTCTAAGTTTGTAAAAATGAACGTTTTTGTCAAAAATTTTACTAGATCGCGTACTGCCTTTGTTTAATGTGGCTATCACATGTCCTATCGCCGTGTACTTTTGCATTTGTATTTGCAGTGTAATCAAGAAGTAATAGTATTTTATTCATTTTTTATTTCATCTAAAAATTTTCAAAATACGTAAATCTACAAAGTAAGCTTTCCAATGATGCATGGAAAAATTACTGAATTCATAAAATCATCCTGAACTTTTTTGAAAAATTTAATAAAAATTATGATACTATCATTTTTCACATGTAAGAATTTTAAGTACGATTAAGTTTTATTCGGTAATTTTGCTACACACCATTGAAAAGCTTATATATTCTGTAAATTTTAAGATTTTTTAAATAATTTTAAAATTAAATAAAAAATTGGTATTGGGTGTAACGTCAGGAAAGCATGTCCCATTTATATTGTAGTTCTTATTCGAAGGACTTACTTCACATACATCTTCCTTTTCTTCGCACACATTTTCTTTTTCTTCTATTTCGGAACGGCGTTCCTTCTTCTTTTTCCTTTTGAGCCTTAATTTTTCGCGTCTTTGTTGTTTAGCTACTTCTTCCCTCTTAAATTCTTTATACAGAACCTCTAATTGTGTTATTCCTTGTTTAAATTCCACTGCCATCTATACATTGGAAACAATATAATCATATAATACTATATAATAATTTCAGATAAAAAAAACATTGTAAACAGAATTATTACGCACCTGAAAATTTCTAGAAAGTGTATCTACAGCTACTGCAGCTAGTACTTTGACTATGATTTCCTCTTCTTTAAGGCGCCGATAAACTCGGTTCAAACGTTCAGCTACACAAATTCCAAGGCACGTAAGTACTTCTTCTTGAGCGATTTCTAAAGTTTTGGCATGTCGTTCTCTAATTATCAAACAATGAAATAAATTATTAGCAATTAAACTTATTGCTCATGGTTAATAGAATGTATATTAAAAATATTTAATAAATTACTTACCTTCCCATAAGTTCTGGCTGTGCTCTGCCGATAATTGAACTAATATATTCAGTATTTAATGGAAGATGGACATGACCACCTGTACATCGCTTTATATCTGCATATAAAGAACTAACATAACCTTTTTCTTTTGATGGATCAGTTTCAGTTGTCAATAATGATGAAGCTAAAAGTACTTTTGTACGACATTCTGAGCAAAATCTGAAAATAATTAATATTACGTTAAAGTTCTACATATTATTTCTGATTTCTGGCTTACTTCTAAAAGCTAAAACTCTTAATAAGTATACTATACTTACTTATGTTTCCGCAGGTACGTGTCTAAGGTAGCATCTAATGTATCAGAATCTATAAAAGTAATTTCTTTTAAACAGTCATGCTCCATGCAGTCCCAAACCTCTTTCCATGCGTTTGAAGGAGGTCTCATTCTCTGTACTTCCAGTGAGTGCAGAGTGCACCTGCGTGATTTTTTGTTTCGTGGCTGTTGCTCTACTAAATCGTTTAATCTTGTGCTGAAAAGGCAAAAATTTTATTATTATAAACTATTATTCACAAGATTAACAATAATTTAAATTTTTAATTAAATTTCTTTTCGTCACTCTAACCACAAAATCGCATGTTTGATGCGACTTTACGGCTCTCGTGATGAAAAATACGGTTCGAGACTAGGGCGTAAGAGGATTTTTCCCTCACTCGAATTTTCGACCTCGCTTCGCTCGGCCGAAAAACGTCTCGTGAGTGAAATAATCGTCTTCCGCCCCCGTGTCGAAATGTACTATTTCATATAAAATAACTTAACTTTACAAATGCTGACTACAAGGTTTATGTACAAAGTTTAAGATTTTTTATAAATTTACTTTTATGAAAGATGTACAATATGAAATAGAAACAATATTTTAAAATAATGTAAGAAATAATTTAGCAAGCTGACAAACTAAAAAAGTACCTTTTGCTAAACATTTGACCAACCATTCCAACCAACCACAAAAGAATCTTAAGTTACCTTAGCTTAAAATAATTTTGAGGATTCCTAAATTACAATTCGGTAATAATCATCTACTAAAATATCCATTTTAAATCATTTGCATTCTTGTAAAATTTTTTGTTGAGATGCATTATGTTATAAAAATTTTAATTTTCAAGATATAGTTATTTTCTTTAAAATTATTAATAAAAAGTCAAGCAAAAGTATAACATTTTGCAATTAAAGTTTATATGAATTGTTTTTTTAAAATAAAGTGTATGTGCATACGAGTAATTAAAAAGTAGTTTACCTATGTCCTTGAAGTAATGTACATAATCGTTTAGGTGACTGAAGAACTTCATCCTTTATTGTTAACATTCCATCTGATGTTATTATTAATGGGTCTAATGCTGGATGGCTATTAAGGTTACTTAAATCATAAAATAATCTTTCCACGCTGCAATAGATATAAAGTAGATTAGCAATTTATTACTTTAGTAATGAATGCATTTAAATTTTAAGATGCAAACCTTCTTCTGCATCCAATACATGGAACAGTTTGATCTAGTACACTTAGCATATCTTTGCAGGGAACTTCAAAAGAAGCTTTTTTTTCTTCCATTGTGAGTAGATCCAGCTTTTTTGAAAATTCATCCAGCTGTTTTCCCTTAACTAGTGGACTTTCTCGCATAGCTTTTAGACCACCTATGTCCATGACCATCTAAAATTTTATATTGATTAAATGAATACTTCTCAACATTAAAATATTATTGATAAAACGTGATTTGTAATTAGAGGAAGATCATAACTATAGTAGAAAGTAAAACTTTAATTGAATTATCACAAATGAGCCAGTAAGTAATAAAATTAATATCAGATTAAGCAAAATTCATCCAAATAAATATGAAAGCAGTTCACAGTAATCAAAGCCATCGTCCGACTTTCTAAGCACGGAAAAGAAAAACAGGAACAGCACCGCATACTCGATGCATAAAGAAAAACAAACATAGCATTCTCGGGGGGGAGGGCAACAAACAATAGATCCTCTAAAAAAAGAGAACGAAAACGCATAAATGGGGATATTCAGTTTCGGTGTTCTCTCGAAAGATCAATTCGAGCATTCTTTTCGCAAGTGTGTAAACGTATAACCACGTCGTACAGCACACTTCTTTCACGAAGGAGAGAAAAAACAGTTTGTCGAATCGTGAGAGAGAAAAAGGTGTGCCAACGAGGCGCTCTATCTCTCCATCTCCCTCTTTCTATCTCTCTCCCCCTATTCATAAGCGAGTCATAAAGTTGCACTTTAAGGTTAAGTTCGCCACGAACGCGGAAAACGTTGAAAGGAACCTTACGTAAGGCCGGGGGGTGAACAAAGGGCGCGAAAAATTGCTGAACCCTATAACCTTTCGCAATCATCGCACCAATATTCGACGATCAAAACACCAAACAGGGATTAATGAACTATTCACACACCACACATACACACGTACACGCACACACACACACACATGCACTCGACACTCACCGCAAGATTCTCGTCTACGATCAACGGCATTTGTTTTGCCTCCAAGGCAGCCGGGTGATAACCTTGCCACATATTCACTAGTCTCGCCATTCTGCAGTGCTTCTATAACCCTTCGCTCGGTACTTGATATCGAAACTGCGGCGACAACCAATTGCGAACGATTAAATTTCGGTGTATGCGACGTCGTTCGTCCTGCGAGTGACGATCTTCTCTCTTGTACTGATTCGAGTATAAGTGGACGCTCTATCCACGACGTTGACGTTCAACGCGCGTGGCTACTATGTTATATGTTCTCTCGAACAACGGACACTAATCTCTCAGGCAGCACAGTAGCCCACAAACTGGTAACATTTTACTTGCACAGTGCAGTTGTGCACTATACACGTATATATGTATATGTATAACTAAGTATGTAACATAGCTGTATGCTGTATTGCTTGTAGCGACTTTATACCTAGGACAGCGATGTAACTTACCTCGCCGTGTGGATTAGTTAATTTATATATTGATGCATGCAGCATATATGCAGAGCATTGCTCAAACAATTTTCTACACAATGGGTATTATACTTTGGGATCAGGACGCATGCTCCTTAAGCCCTCTATAGCAGGTGCTTTGTACTTTACATTTGAATTCGAACATAAACATAATATGCTCCTAACAGATAGCATAGTGTTTAAAATAATAGAAACTGAAAACAGATAAAAATTCGGGAATTTAAGCAATTTTTCATACGTAGAAGCTTTTTTAAAACTGGAATTTTTTCAATAGTAAAAGATCGTGGTTCAAGATTATTATATGAATATGTTTCGCTTAATCCCATCCATAATTGGCATCAACTCGTTAACGAGTCATCCATGCAATACAGATTATCTACGTTAGATTTGAAATATTTTCTTCCAGTATGTTCTCAACGTGTCCCCTAATTGGTAATCCTTTCCTTCTCTATATGGGCGAGGGGCTAAGCTTCACGTACAAATATCCGCAATGCGGATTGGGGAGTCAAGTGACCATTTCATATGTATAACCGTATATAGGTACCGTAACGGTATTACGATTGTCTTCAAAGCTCAAACTTCAAAGCATAATTTTTCAAAATTGCCGCCTACTCGTACATTGTAACGCTTGCGCATTAGACGTAATATCGCGTTGATCGCCACGCGTATATTGTATATGAACAAGAGCTATAACGTGTCAGTATCTTCGTCTCTGTGCCAGAATACAGGAAATAAGCGGAAGAGAGCAATTAGTGCTCGAGATTTGTGAATAACGTATGTTGGTTTCTGGTGTTCTTAAGTTTGATATAACAATTTATTACAATTGTAATACACAATTTGGATAAATGCATTTATGATTATCGTACTTGATTATTACATTTAGTGAAGAAATATAATATCGAATTTCCCAGATAGCAAAAAGTATATACTTACCTATATTGATTATATTAAAAAAGTAACCAAACAATAATGATTGTGTAAATTTAACACTCGTATATTGCAGAAAAAATGGGTTAATGTTCAAAAACTTTCGTATATAATGAATGCAAAGGTAGGCTTCTTAGAGAAGTAAAATACTTTTCTAAAAGTTACTTGCAGTAAGGGTAAAATGCTTATATTCTTTGGCCATATTTTTAAAAGTTCGTTTTTATTTAGATGTATTTCAAGAGAAACGCAAAAATGTTTCCTTTTTTCTAAAAATAATTACGTACTAAATAGAACTGGATTTGGATCGTCTCCAAATTTTTCAATACTTAAGGATTTTACACTACATCTTTAACGTTTAATAATAATCTATATAAATTTTTTTTTCAAAAAAAAAAAAAAAGGAAATACAGAAGCCATATAATACAATATTGCTGAAAATCCGACTATTAATGGCTATTATACGACTGTGGTATATCTGTTTGTTTTTGTGTTTCAAGTTAATTTATTGAATTTATCGATTTATCGAACTCATATAGGATATTTTGAGAACAGTATATTGTTATTTCAATTTAGACTTTTTTATATAAATATAAATAGGATTTCAATGTTTAAATTTGAAATGTAGGAGTACAATTTTTATAAAATATAAACAATGTCAAACAGTTAAAATTATATTTTTTTGGATTTGTTACAAACTCGCCTTAATTCTGTCATAAATATCTGTAAGGTGAAATCTTTTTATCAATCTTATTTTATCGTACGTTCTATGGAAAAATATAGGGTTTCTGTATACAAGTGAATACAGTAAGATCACATCTGATCTATTACACTGAGTTCAGCTGGGCCCACTAGTGAATCTCAGTGATAGTGAAATAATTAACTGGACTCCAGCTTACGTTGATTTTACTGTACATGAGAAATCAAATTTCTTACCAGCAAAAGAATTGAAAATAGGAATTTTCAGAACGAGTATGAACTTTTAGAAATTTCGGTAATGTTGTTTGGACGTTTAAGGCATCACATAAAATTGCAGCATATATTTTAATTTTTACATTATATATATTTGAAACTAACGAAAGTCCCGCTCATTGTTTCCGTTGACAGCTGTTTCTCCTTCCACTGCATCGCACATGTAGGTATAATACGTCTCTTGCGTCTGCACGTCGGAAAACCCAATTATACAAAAAATTGCGGTGTCTGTATATACGTATGATAGTGAGAAATCCTATAAGTAGGTAGAAGAGGATATCGTTCGAATGATTCGGAATGCGGTAGCGAAGACCCTGTTACATGTTATGTCACTGGAATAAAAGTCTCTAGCTCCCTCCCTCTTTCTTAGTCTCTCTTATATATACATATACTGATTAATGAACTGCGCGCGAACTCATTTTACAAGTCAGTAAACAATCCAAATGAAGCATCTTATCGTATGCATCATATAGGTAAATGCATCGTAGTAGATGAGCTGTTGTACACGCTTAAATACATCCAAGTGCCTGAAAGTTATGCAGAAATGCGAGTTTATAGCGGAGCTATGAGTCAAGCTCATAACTTCCGCCTGACCTGCGATCTTGTGTGCGTGTGCATAGCCTCCTTATACACTTATATGTATATACGCGTCCTGCCAAGAGCCGAACGAATATCCCCGTTTACCGAGGCATCCTTTCACGCGGTTTGCCTCCGCGAGTCCTTCAACTAGATTCTTACAATGCCAACTTGCACGTATATATATATATATATATATATGCTATTTTCTGATATTCTCTGTTTCGCTCTGGGATCATGTGTGCGAGTGAGAGGGACTTAACTAACTGTGAGGAATGCACACTGTGGCCATTCTTTTAAATCATTCCCGTGCTTATAGCTTCGTACAGCTGTGTGCGACTTATTTAGTGCATACAATGTTTTATATTTTATAGTTCTTTATTACTTTGATTGCTTTAATGTTGCACTTTAATGGATTAGATAGTGTATTGTGTATAGTATATGGTATTGTAGTAAAGATTCATTTCTTTAGGTCTTAAAAAGGATTTCCCTATAGCGTTTTCGAGATTGTTGCCGAAAGTCAGAGGAATATTCTAGATATTGATGTGGATGAAAATTGTGTTGCAAAACTGTTCAATAAATAATTTGTTTTTTGAACTAAATATTATTTCATAAATTTTATAATATTTAATATTCTTAATTATACTTATAAACAAAAGTAATAAAATCACTCTTATAAATAATAAACAATGACACGCTCAACTTTTTTAATATTACAATTTCTTTGGCTCTAATTTTCTGGGCATACAATTAACTTCTATCTAAAAAATTACCAATAATTAATTGACAGCAATGATTTTTTTTCAATCTTTGATTAACAAATTTTTATTTAGCTGGATACCCTTTTTCTATTGTAAGAATAAAAAGATAGCTATATGAGCTAGTTAATATGATGGAATTGAGTCGTTTAATCCAAAACATGCTGACTCACTCTACCAGTGACGTCGAGATGGTCCCATAAACTTCTCTGTTTGCATCGAACTTCGTAGGTACGGCAGAAAATCTAAAAACAAAATATATTGCAAGGCGCTATATTTACTATTATATTGAGATATTTCTGCTTTATCAGTCTGCGATAATCTACCTAGTTCGAATTTCTTTTGACGTAGTATCACTTGACCTGAAGAGATTATAATTTACACAGCCGCGAGCTAACAAAACCGAATTCTTAATTTTAAGTACAATAACGTTATAATTCAAAAACCCCAATAATATACCCTGCAATGTAAGTTACAAAAAAGTTAAAAAATAAAAAATAATTCTTGCGCAATACCCTTAATTTTTAGCAAAAAATAACTTGTCGAGTTTTGGAACGATTACTCAATGAATACATAACGTCAATCAAGGGGAAACCGGTAGAGCATATAGTTACCCACAATTACAGTTTCATACTTTTTCGTTGAATTTTCAATATTGCAACTTTTTTCGAGTTGTGCCCTATCCTCGGTAGTCCACAGAGTTGGGCACAACTTGCAAAGGTTAAAATATTGAAAATTGAATGAGAAAAAAAAGTGAAACTTTAATTGTCGGTAACTATGCTCCACCGGCTTTAACGTACCAACTAAAATACTTTATTTGAGCTGCCTTTGATGAGCATTGTTATCTAGCTAATAGACGATATAAGTTTTAGCCCGGTTTAATTGTTCAAACCTATAGTCAAGATAACTAATAGCAACTCTATATTAGTAAATTAATATGTGTAGAGTTGACTGTAATAAGTTGCAGAGAAGAGTTAATTGACAAAAATTGATTAGTTGTAAATTTATTGGCTCTTGGTTAACAAACTTATCTGTTTATGAATTTATCGTTCGTAATTGCTATTTACCTTCATTTATATAATATGATAAATATCAAGTTTTATCATAACATATCTCATAAATTTTTTAACATTTGAAGTATCAAGAACAACCGACGGCTAGCTATCATTAAGGATCTCAATTTAGGGGTCATCTCAAAATATCAGAAGGCCGTTTTTTACCATAAACTCTTCATTTGTTCTGTACAGATAATTAAATATAATGGATTTTTAATGTAGTGGTAAACCGTCACTCAAATGAATGATCCTTTTCTATCTGATTTTGTATATTGATCGAGCCTATGTACATTCACATAAAATAAATTTTAATTTAAAAAAAATATAGTTCAATAGATATATATTTATTGCGATTCTGGTAAAGAAATTTTGTATCCAAAATGACGTAGCTAGACTTATTTCATGGTAGATATGGAACATGCAGAACTTTCGTGCGGTAGGCCGGTCTAGAACTCGACGCATGAAATACAGAATTCTGTAAATGATCTTCGTTAAAACAGAAGAATTTCCAATTGAAGAAAGTTCATATAATATACCAAACAGGCATTTGTATTTGAGGCGTTGGTGCAGCTTATACAAACTATCGGGGATTAGATGAATATGTTAAGATGCAAAGATCACGAGGATTCCTGCACACTTAGAAAATTCGCTTGTAAGCTATCTGCCTTTCTGTTTTGTTGAAAAAATTCAGCTAAAAAACAATTCATGGATTCAAATTTTTCTAATCGATTTTAAAACAGGTAAGTAAATCTTGAAGTAAATTTTGTATACATTTTTATGCCGCATTGTTGAAGATTTTTTGTACCACAGAATCATCACAGTAGTAATAAATTTTTATAACTTGAATAATCGTTTTTATACAATTACTTCTATCACAGATAACTTTGGCGTGATCAATATTCATTATCATTGAACTTGATCTAAGACGACTGAATTGACTTTTAATCTAGCTATGAATTTAAATGACATGATTTTTAGACTCTCGTGGTATAAAATATTGTTCGACACAGGTGGGTAACTTGGCTTTTTAGTGCATGCGACGTTTTTCGCCCGAGCGAAGTGAGATACCCACCACTGTTGAAAAGTACTATTATGTTACATACAGAGCTTTAAATTTCTTACAAAAAAAAACTGAGCCTATATAGTGTTTCATATTAATATAAGCCAAAAACCTTTTGATGGTTATCATTGAAACGAGATAAAAGTCAAGATCATTAGCACAAAATAGTGTTAATTTTCTTTTAGCATTTACAATATGTGTTGAGATTTACCACTTTACACGCAACACGTGCAGAAAAGTATAAAGGCGAATCCTTAGCGACTATTGAGAATAACACGCTCAACTCTGAAATAGAAGAAATAGTGAAATCGGAACGAAATTAGTACAAAGCTGCAAATATTGGTAAGTATACGCGTATATGAATTCGCCTTAAAGTTTCGTCAGAACCACTAATTACTTTTCTAATTTAGAGGTGCAATTTCTAACGTAAGTGCGTAACATTAAAAGTCACTTCAATTTCACGTTTGTTCCTGATTTAAACCTCATTACGTTGCTTCATTAAGAGCGAAAGTTTGCGAAAGTTGAAGATTCTTATCCGAAACTTTGGAATATACAAAACTTAATTTCACCACAAATAAGCCCTAACTCAAAAAAGGATGTCATATTTGTATTATCTGCTATTGCCAGCTGTTGCAAATAAATATATGTCTGCACGGAGAGAAATATGCTCTAGCAAAATTACGATAGTGCTTTTAATCGAATCGCAGACTGAGAAAAGTGAAAAAAATAGTCCAGTTTATTTGCAACCATAGCCATTTTTCTTAATATAGGTTTTATATTTATGTGCTTCAAATCGGCGGCTTCTTACAATAAGGAGCTATCTCAGAATTACGTATATGAAGTACCTATCTCAATCGACTAAAAGTTCAGTGTAAGAAAGATCTAATTGATTTCGTTGTGTAAGAGAGCTCTATCTCCGGAACTCATATAAGAAATATATCTATTACGTCTTTTCATGTAAAAAGGCTATCTTGAACTTGTAAAAAAATTAGTAATATTAATTTTAATATAATCGGACATCTTATACATGCCAATATTCTTAAAAAAAAGCATATGAGTAAATATGCAGAGAGCTATCACTTACTTGCTATTGCAATTCAGTGTACATTTTCAATTTAATAAATTCAATTTGTATCCTTCTCTAGCTAAGCCTCACGTCACTTATTTTTTTGCAAAATGAAATAGACCACATCTTACACAGTTCTGAAGATAGAGCATAACCAAATTTGATTTATTACATAAAAAAATAGAATAGCACTGTTTTACATAAACTTTTTAGCTAGATCCTTCTATACCTGCCCTCGAGATAGCTCCTACTTGTCAGGAGCCATCGAAATATTGCTATTTATTTTCAGCTTCTATTAATATGCTTATAAGTCCAAATTAACTAACTGCTTTTATCTTTTTTAATTATTATATTATTTTTATATTAGAGAATACATCTTTAGGTGAATTTTTTTTGCAAACGTAATTCTTTAAATAGTTTGACGTTTTCTTTATTGCCACTCATATTATTTGTACAACTGATTTCTTATAGTCTTTCCACTTTTATTATCGACCAAGTTGTTTCTCCTTTTTCTGTGGCCAAAGCAAGATACGTTAATAATACTCCAATGTAATGGTTTGAAAATTATAGCTTATAGTCAGTTTTATATTAGACTATATTTTTCTCGACGCGTATCTATTTTCTCGAAAATTTAATTTAAAAATATTACCTCTGCAAAAAATTACTTCAACAACGTAAATAAATATCCATAAACTATTTTACTTCCTATTTACTTGGTTTACCACAATGATATGCACATATCAATTTAAGCAAACTACAAAAATAGATCTTAGCTTTAGCCGCGCTAACGTATAGAAGCGAAGTGCATTTTTAAAATTAATATGGCAGGACAATTATGAAAATAATTTTTTTCCGGCAAAGCAATCAAAATATTAATTATCTGCTGCTGCAATTAAAAGCACCAGCTTACTCGCAATACGATAGGAAGAGTTAAAAAGTGTAGGGTAGTTTGAAAGAAAAATGAAACAATTTTCATACGTAGTCTAAAGAAAATTAATTTTGAAAAACCCAATTGTATAATTTTTATCAAACTAATTGATATATTGTCAATTTAATAATGTTGTATAATTAGCATTCTAATTTCCATTAAGAATTGAAAGATAAAAAATGATTTTATATTTCATAAAACGTGACCAGACTTTGTCAATAATAGAAAAACGAACGCAATATTATAATTTTATACATTTAAAAAATCAGAGGTCTGTATGATCCGTGTTCATAGATTATTAATGAAGATTTCATGTTAATAAAATATTAAAATTGGCCGAGGGAATCACTATCTGCCCTAGTATATCCATAAATTTTTATTGAACAGTCGACTATGACCATTGCTGAGGATATTCAGAAAAGCTACGCGTCTTTTTATACCACTATAAATGGATATTTTCAATAGTCGCTATTTTAAAATAAATTACTTTTACTTGAGGCTTTTAGGATTGCGGCCTCTTGAGGATGTGGCGGATAAGAAAATCAAAAGAGTCACAATTATATCTTTAACAGTATCTCTAATGATTCCACAAGTAAATGATTATTATTTAAAAACAGTTTATACATTTTGCGTTGTACAAAAACGTTTTGCTAGCGATATCTTAAGTTATCGATTTTGGTTAGCAGTTATCAAAGTGTAAAATTATTTTTTTAATTTGCGGGTTGGGAGACAGATACATAGTATGCCAAAATTATATTTCAAACGTTTTCTTTAGGCGTGCTTTCCTACTACCGAATTCATAATCTAACAAAACAATGTTATACAGTGATTGAATAAAGTATATAAAATCATATTATCCTTAAAATTGTATTTGCTCAACCTCGTAGTTTTTTTAACAATTGTGTATTGGCTAGTTTTATCGACGGACTACGTAAATGTACGTTACGGTAAAAAAATCATTTTCAAAGTTGTATATGAAAATTATCTCAAAGTAGTTCACGATATATCTGACTTGTATTCATTGAAAAGAAAAGAGTCAAATTTGATAAAATTAATACATTCAAATGATTTAATACATATTATAATTAATGTCACTTATATAATAGTAAAAATCTCATTCGGGTTATAAGACTAGTGGAAGAATGGGGCAAAGACATAGACATTGTTATAGGAGTTATTGGATCATTGATATATTTTGTCGGCTCTCAAATAAAATATGTTATTTTTTGCGTGTGGAATCGAAGGTAAGTGTACTGCCAAGTCCTTTCATTTAATTTAACTGGCAGACATACTCACTGATGCTTAAATACAAATCTTAAATAAAAATAATATATATTGAATTTGGAGGGAGATAAGAATTAACGTTTCTTATTGTTTATATTAGCTAATTACATGGTTATGTAGCCTTGCAACAATTTTGAATTCCAGGATTTCTCAAAGATTTTTAAAGACAAAAGTATAATTTTCAAGGGTATTGATTTCACAAGATGACTTGAAAGTTAACATAATAAAAAAAATTTGTTAGAATTTTTAATCATAAATAATCAACTTTTGTGACGCATTTTAAATGTAGCATAAAACTAAAAGTAATAAATATATTTAATCTAATTTACAAAAAAAGCTCGCTATTATATAATAGTAAAGCTGAATTTCTAAGGATAGAATATAGGCGCTACGAGGCGATATGCAGTCTGATTCTTCCGTTTCTATGCTTGTAATTAGTTAATTTCGTTCAGGTAAATCATAGAATCAAAGAATTTTTCCAAGTAATGGAAATTCAGGGATTTCTTCAGGATTTCCAGGATTTTCAAAGTAACAGATATCTATTCTTAATTATAAAGACTTTATTTTCAAACGGCTTAATAGTTTAGGAAGCGCAATAGATTCCATGTATCAGCATATCAGACATACTTATTCTTGATTATGACTGTCGCATCATCACTTTAATATGTTTATTTATAAGTTTCCATATTTATCTGCTACTTACCTAGACTGACTTCCTTTAAAGTTAACATTCTAAGATTTTTGTATAATCTTAGATGAAGTTTTTGTGCGAGGAAATCGCAAGGCATTGGGAAACTCTCACTAATGAGAATGAACAAAAGTATTTACGGGATTATGCTGAAGCACGTCGAACATTGGCGCTTGGATATATAAGTAAATAATATTTTATTTAATAATACATTATACATCAGGAAAAAATTATAACGTATAAAATATGAAACCTATCTACATTTTTAGTCTAAATTTATTTTATACATGCAAATTTATTAGACATTTATACGAAAACAAACGATAATGAGGAACGATGTAAACAGATTTAAGATAAGTACAGAAGATCCTTTCCTTCACGTTTGATTTAATTATATATTTAAAACGGTTATTAACATTGAACTGATCATTTCATCACCATCAAATTATGTGATTACTGATCCCTAGAGTCACTAAGAATCGATGGTGGATATGGAGATGCGAAGTATGCTTTATCATAAAGGTTAAATAAATATTTATTTTCATGCATGCATCGCAAATGAGAAGGAAAATATAGTAGCTTAAGTGATAATAATTTTTTATCGATTAGTAATGATGTATAAATCATTATAATAAAGATTATGGTATAAAGCACGTGAGGAACCAGTCTGACCGCATAATTTTGATTTCGAAGGGAAACTATCGGTATAAGAGTTTTGTAATGGCCGTAATGTAACTATTTTTATACATTTATTATTGTTTATAATATAAAAAGAAATCAGTCAGACCTCAGTTTAGTGGAATGGAACAGAGGCAGTCAGCAGCCATTCCAAGTGCGAATATTATACGCATAGGGATATATACTTATAAATTAATTTATTTTTTTATTAAATACATTCATGTAATTATAAATAAACAAAGAACAATGTAAATGACTTATACTTAGGTAATTTTAATGTAGTTATTAAAACTTACATTTATATCTTAATAAAAACTTATAGAAAAAAAAATTAACAGCAAATACATTGTTGTTAAACATATTTAAATAAGATGTGCTAATTTTTTTTTCTAAAATCTAAGCAATACACGTGTATTCGAAAGGTTGTTTATAAGTGCGAGGTGACAGTGACATTTTGTGTGAGTTAGACAGTAAGTAGCTCACTTTGTAAATATAATCATTTGAATATAATTCAACATATCTGTGTATACTTTTCGATTGCGTTTGAAGGTCCGACGACGGTTACTTTTGGTGGCTGGAAAAGCGTATAGCGCCTGTAAGTGTCAGTCTTATCTATACAGTGTCAGTGAAAAGCCATTTGATAAAATGCTTCCCTTCTGTATAATTTGCTTGCGAAAAGATAAAAATGTTAGAATTTTCTATGAAAATACTCTGGCAAAGTGCAGTGAAATATTAAAAGTGCGTCGTGATAATAATTTGAATTTTAATTACGTTAATTTGCCATCGACTCCTAATGAAAATGAAGGATACCATATGCAATGTTACCGGAAATTCACAGCTTTAGGAAAGAGATACAGAACAGCAAATGCAGAATCAAGGTAATTAACATAATATAGTACATAAACTAATTTTGATTTTATGAAACATATAAGAAATAAAGAAATTTATAATTTTATAATCGTATATATTTTTAGTTTTCTTTCTATTAGAAGATTTACTGTGCACTAAAATTTATCTGATAGCTTAATAAATGTTTATATTGTATAATAATCAATTTGTATAAAAAATTATCATCTAAGTATATATTTTAATTTCTGTAAAAAGTAATTTAATATTACAAACACATTTTAAAATAGTATTATGACTTATACAAGTATACAAGGTTTCAATTAAATGAAATTTTCATATAGTTTTATGTTAATTGAAATATTATTTATCGCAGTTCAATGGCAAGTACGTCGTCGATGCCTGTTGCTGCTGATAATACTACCTCGGTTGCCGAAGTTGCAGTATCGATAAAGGAGCCGTCTCGTCTTCAGACGAGGTGAGATATTTAATTAAATAACAATAATTTTTTACTTATTTTTATTTAATTAAAATATTATTTATGACAGTTCAACTGAAAATACGTGGAAAGCTTCTGAAGCAGATGCGACTGCCGAAGTTGCGATACCGATAAAAGAGCCGTCTCATTTTAAGACGAGGTGAGATATTTAATTAACTAGCTAAATAATTTTCTATTTATTTTTATTTAATTGAAGTGTTATTTATGACAGTACAACAACTGAAAATACGGCGCTGGCTTCTGGTGCAGATGCGAGTACTTCAACTGCCAAAGTTGCGATACCCATGAGAATGCTATCATATTCAGAAACGAGGTAAAATATTTATTTAAACAGATTAATTTATTTTAGTTATTTTTTGTCGGAATTGATAATTTGTAGATCGTAAAAAATTAATGAAGGGCTTTATTATTTATCCAGACGAACAAATTTGCGATAATATATTGTAGACGTTGTAACGCGCAGGTTTTCCTGCACTTATTATCGCGCATAAATATTCTTATTAAATAAGCACTGGTTATTAAATAGCACATTCGGTGCTGGACTCTTAAAATGTTGTGACCGTGCGTATTATTAGGTGCACAACTTTGCTTCCGCCGATTTTTTCGAAAATTTGAGGCTTTATTCTGAAAAAGTGATTAGCTGTTTATGATTCAAAGTACTGTCCGTCACTAGCCACTACTTTTTGCCATCTTTCGGGCAATTGTCGGATACCATCTCGAAAAAACGATGCGTCTTTTGAGGCGATCCACAAATCGATCCATTCTTTGACTTCTTCATAAGAATGGAAATGCTGCTCAGCTAGGCCATGTGCCATCGATCGGAACAAATGGTAGTCGGAAGGAGCAATATCTGGAGAGTACGGCGGGTGGGGTAAGACTTCCCATTTTAGGGTTTCTAAGTATGTCTTGACGGGTTTTGCGACATGTGGCCGAGCATTGTCATGTTGCAGGATAACTTTATCGTGTCTCTCTTGATACTGTGGCCGTTTCTCCTTCAATGCTCGACTCAAACGCATCAATTGCGTTCGATACCGATCCCCTGTAATAGTTTCACTCGGTTTCAACAGCTCATAATACACCACACCGAGCTGGTCCCACCAAATGCAGAGCATAACCTTGGCAC
>UELV01143115.1:0-13243 GCA_900490015.1 Megastigmus stigmatizans | reverse complement strand
CTGTCGTTGGTCTACCAGGAACAGGACGATTTTGAACTGATCCCGTATCTTCAAAACGTCTTAAAGTTTTTGAAACAGTCCTTTTTGACAATTGAGGAAGTCCGTTTTGAAAAGTTGCATTAAAAAGATTTGTTACATCAGTATACGATCTTTCTCGATCGCCCTATCCCCTCATCCTCAAAAGACAAATACGCTCTCTTACAGTTAAACGATTCATTTTTAAAATGAAAATGAGTTGGTAATAATAATTTTTTATTGTAACTGAACTGTGTTTAAAATTGTAAACTATGAAAAATTATTAAATGCAAAAAATAGGCGTAGTTATCAGAGTACTTAATTCGATATAAAATAAATTTATTAGATATTATTTTGTGATAAAGCTATGTTGTAGACTTATTAATTAATGATATAAGGACAATTTTCAATTTTAAATTATTTATTTAAATGAAAACACTTGTAAACTCGATTTTTATTTTTTTTGTATTTTAAGATTTTCTTTGATTTACAATTTTTTCTAATTTCAATTTTTCGCATTTCATATTATAATTTTTGATATTTTACAATTTTAAAATACAATTCCATTAGATTAAAACAATTATTATTACCAATTCATTTTCACATTTAAAATGAGTCGTTTAACCGAAAGACATCACTGGAGAACTTACTTTAAAAAGTACCTCGAAAATGAGTGGCAAAGGGAACTCACTCTAAAAAAGCACTCCAAAGGGAACAGATACCAACTACTTCCACGCCGTTGTTCCTGGGTAGCGCCAAATGAAGGATTCCAGTGTTAATAATGGACGTGTGTTGTTGAAAAACCAATTATGATCTTGATATGACCTTGAAAAAAGTTTCAAGGTCAAATCCAGAGTCACCACCAAACTCCTCGTTGAAAGTTACATAAGGTTTGACCTTGGTTATTTTATTTTTTACCAAGCCTTGACAGAAACCTAGGGGTTTCCATACTTTTTCCCCACCTTGTATAACAGTCTAATATAAATGTGTGCCGCTTTAATTATAATTAATAAACTCGATTGTATATCCACGTGATGGTAATCGTAGACATGCTTAGCGATTGATATTCCTGCTTTATTTTTCTTTCACCAGGCGGAGAGAAGTGACCAGTTTTACCATGGGTGCGATTACCCATATTGATTATTGATTTTGCAAAAAAAAAAACGCGCATGGTAACTTATTTACCATGTGATTAAATTTATAAATTTCCCTAAAGGAGCGCACGACGTTACAAATTCCAAAAATTCCAATAGATTTTCAAAGAATAGATAATTATAGATACATCTTAACTGATTAGTCAACATTTAGCAAGATTTTTTTAACCAAAATATCGAATTATTGGAAAAAAAAATTACAGATTTACAAGCGAGTCGCAGATAATTGTACATAAGATGGTATTAAATCATCCTGTTCATTTGTTTATTCTATCCATCAAATTTAAATTTTCGATAAGCTTCATGTTCTGTTTGAAATATGGTACTTTAAAAACTATCGGAGAAGGTACCAAAATTCTGAGCAGTGCAAACAAGTAACCATTGAATTTTTAAATTAAATTGTTGTCACTTCATTTTAATTAACTATTTTTTCTTTTGTTCGCCCTTCCGAGTTAAGTCCATGTTTATTGAAATAAAAATATTTTTCGAAACATTCGATAAGGTATGAAAATTTTCAGTTTTACAGGCATTAATAATTCTCTTGATTATTGGGACTCTCACATTACAATGTAAGTTGCATGTATTTTTCGAAAAAGAGTATTATTAAAATAAATCGATTAGGAATTAAAATTCTTGCCGTTACACTTGCAATACACACATTAACACACATATTCAATTCATTTGTTGTTATTATTATTATTGTTATTAATTAATATTCTTTAACATCACTATATCATTATGTATCTGACATCATAACTAGACCTCATCGCGCAAACGCGCGAACGCTCGCGCAGATCACGCAGATTGCAGACAAAGTGCTTTATTGAAAATTAAAATTCAAAGTCTTAAGACCGTGAAATCTTCAGCTCAATACACGATGACTTGACTTTTGACCATTGTTATAAACAATAAGGGTTAAATAAATAAAAAAGATTCAAATCGAATTTTTTTCGGAAAGTATCATTCCAACCACTCTAACATATAAAGCATTTTATCTCTTTTTATTTATTAACATATAAAGCAAAGTTTTGAGTTGAATAAATAAAAGTAGATAATGAGGGCGTAGCTTAGATGCGTGCAATTAATCAAGGATCAATTACAAAATTTTAATATCGTGCAGGCGGTTGTCTATGCAGCGCCAAAAAGATTATCTCAGATCGCAAGAAAATTGACGCCAATAAAACCCCCGAAAATCCAATTTCCAATCACTTTTTCGTTCACCACCTACCACCCAGCTAGGAAGGAAGAAAACCAGGACGAACACATCTAGGAGGAGAAGAAGGAGCAAAGGCGACTGCAACCCACGTGCCACGTGGCATCCTAACTTTGCCGTTTTCCAGTTTTCATCGCCCATGATTCAGCCACGGTTTATATAAAGAAAGATAACAGGATGGAATTATCCCTTGTGAAAAACAATCCGAGTCGTGTGACCAAGCCGAGGACTACCTCAATTTGATTTCTCAGCGCTTAGCTATTTAATCGAAATGCCGTCCGATATTTAAAATCTTTTTGAACAATTTGATCTGATATTTAAGATTTGTGTTTTCGCGTACGCGGCAAATGCGAGTGTGAACAGAAGTTTGCCGGTTTAGGGGCGGATTATTTCATACAGAAAAAACGCCTCTAGTTCTGCAATGACTTGGAATATTTCCAAGGAATTCAGGTCGTTACAAAACCGATGCATAGATTAAAATGGATAAGACTGTGAGTGGTCCCTCATTGTCCTACAATGGGTTGGTGCTCACAGTTACGCCATTTTTAATCAAATTTACTCGAGACCACGAAACGTGTAAAAATCACTTGAAACCCTACAACGTAGTGTCTATACGTCGGATATATATACGTAGAGATATATTTATATATCGTAAATCGGCGAAACAAAAATCAAATAAGAATTGTTATACCGATAGATAAAAATGTGTAGCTAGTTAGATGCATAACTTTTGGCACTACATGCTAGGTCTGTAAAGCATAAGTACCTGGGATAAAATAAATAAAGAAATAAAGGCCACAAAGAAAATCTTTTGTTCACTATTACACAGAAAAAAGACTGGGGGAGCAGTTGCCTCAACTGGTGTTGTTGCTAATCAACGCGTACAGCAAGCTGCTTGTCCTTCAAACAGGAGAGCAGTTCACTTTTTCTGGGAGAACCATTCGCCCATGCTATAGTATAATAAACAAGATACATATAGTACAAGATACAAAACACAAATGAAATAGAAACGACTGCATTTTAGTTATTGGGTAAATCGGGGTCGAAAAAACCGATTTTCATATTTATAGCTTCCTAGGTCCAGAGGTTCCATGCGAAAACAGAGTTTCAAAGTTTTATTTGCTTATATCTCGAGAACGGCTTAGGCCAGAACAAAATGGTTTACACCAATTGAAAGAGCGTAAAATTTTACATTGGAAATGATTTTTTATTCGATTTCGATGAGTGTAAAGTTTCGAGATAATTAATAGAAAAGAAATTATCTCAACTCTCCGTAGTGAGTGGGGTAACCAGTACCCCAGTAACAGAGTAGCCGCTGCACACTACCGCTAGCGGTGCTGCTACACCGCTCGTAGCGCGGCGGTTTCCCCAGTCTTTTTTCCGTGTAAATACAGTGTAGTTCACATTTTTTGTCTAATTCATTAATTATCCTACCTTCTTTCCAACACGATTGTGCATCTAATACAATATATAATTTAATATCACTTGATAAAAGATTAACTTATATATGGGAGCGTTTACCAAAAACCGGCGAGCGGGCGTGCGCAGTGCATTTTTTTCGTAAAAGGCGCTCTCTTCAACTCAATCCTTGGTTGATTATGTCAGAAAAAAACAAAGCATGTATATCGATAGATTTTTTCCTGCTCTTTCTAATGGTGCCATTATTTTTACTCCTAAACACTTTTTTTCTGGTTGAAAATTCAATTTGAATGTTCAGATGATTCATAAAAAACAATATATCATTGACTTTTCGTTATCCAGCGATAGCTGTCGATAGGGTTGGATTGAAGCTAGAGTAAATCGGAAAAATATTTGTACTTACTGAAAGAGAATTTACTGCTTGTTATCTATCGATAAACATACTTTTGAAAACTGAATATTTTGAGGTTAGAATTCCTTTTTAGCTTATATCTCGAGTACTGCTTTAACAAAATAGACCAATTTTTTGGCATTCCTAGGAGAAAACGAGTTTTCGATATTTATAAGTATAACCGATTCCGAAATCAATACAAAAAAACAATTCTACCTAAAAAATTCGAGTTTTAATAAGTTTATTCATAAATATCGAAAAGTCGATTTCTCCTAGGAATGTCAAAAAATTTGACCCTTTTTGCGAAAAAAGTTCTTGAGATATAAATGCAAAAGGAATTCTAACCTCAAAAAGTATAGCTTTAATAAGTATGTACATCGATCGATAATGTAAAGTTAATTCACCTTTGAGAAACGCAATGTTTTTATCCGTTTCGTTTCGCTTTGATTTCGGAATGGCTTTAACCGATTTCTAGATAAATGTGAAAAATCAATTCTAACCTCAAAAAATGCGATTCTTAATAAGTCTACTCTTAAATATCAAAAGTCGATTTCTCTAAGAACCGCCATAAAATTTGGTCTTTTTAGCTAAAGTAGTTTTCAAGATATAAACAAAAAAGTAATTCTAACCTCAAAAATATAGTTCTAATAAGTATGTATATCGATAAAACGATAATGATAACGAAAAGTTAATTCTCCTAAGAGAAATGCAATATTTTTGTTCGTTTCGCTCTAGCTTTATTCGATTCCGAGATAAATGCGAGAAAAATTTGGCCATTTTTTGGTAAAGCAGTTCTCGAGATACAAGCTAAAAAGGAATTCTAACCTCAAAATATTCAGTTTTCAAAAGTATTTTAATCAATAGGTAACAAAAAGTAAATTCATCTTTAGTAAGTCCAAATTTTTTTCCGTTTTACTCTAGCTTCAACCGATCCCATGTGGGAGTCCATGTATGACCCCATGGGGGATTGCATATAGGACCCCATGTGGGAAACCATGTGGGAATTTTCAGTAGGGCATATATGTGTTACCATCCGGGTGATAACACCTAAACAGGGGCCTAGGTAAAGTTATTTACATTTTAACCATTTTTTAACTAAATAAAAAAACGCTAAAATGTAAATAATTTACATGGAGAACCGACGATCTCCGGGAAAGAGATTTTGCTCAAACTTTGGAAAGTAGATTCTGGTTCCTGAAAATGAAGTTTAGAACCAACAATGGGCACCATGTTACAAGATAACGGCTACTTAAGCCAAATACATAATCATTTAATAAGTTGCTTCTCGTTTTATAACTCGGCAACAAACGAAACAAAAAATGTTTCTTAATCACAAATAAAAATTAAGAATGCGAACTTCAATTTGAGAGGTCATATACGTAAATAGCTGAATTCGTCAAAAAGTTATGAGAGTTTAAAAATTAGACACAATTTATCATTATAAATTAGTATAAAAATAATGAATAGTTTTAAATGCGAGATTGTGTCTAATTTTGAAACGCTCATATCTTTCGAATGAATAGAGCTTTTGAATTTTACAACCTCTCAAATTAAAGGTCGCGTTTTTAATTTTCATTTGTGATTTGGGAACATTTTATATTTTATTTAGTCGCTAATCTGTAAAGCATGAAACAACTGTATGAATTTTCGTGTATTTGGCTCGTGTAAACTTCATTTTTAGGTACCAAAAATTAATTCCCAATGTTTCAGTAAAATCGCTATCTCGGAGATCATGGGTTCCCCTTATGAGTTAGCTTGCCTCAGATTCATTAAATAGAACCGAAATCGTGGATATCCCAATATCTGCTTCTTTTTAAGAAAGTCGAAAATTAGCCATATTTGATAATGTCTAGATAGAATCTTCTACAGTAAAAAATTTTTAACATCAGGAAATATCGCTTTTCGATAGTACTAATGGCTAAAAACAATTTTCTATGTATTTTCGTTTTTATATATATTTTTTTAAATTAGAAATAATACTTTTTTCGTTATTTTAACTTATTTAACACACCTTAAAGACATGTGATAGTCCTACCTTACCGACATTACCGTTTTTTGATTCTAGTAAAATTACTACTTGAATTTGTGAAAAATAAATATATCATTGTCCTTCCCTGGATCATAATCTACCATTTTGCAAAGTTCCAACCGAATATTTTAAATTAAAATTTTATAAAATATCTTTAATCTTACAAAATAACTATCAACATAATTGCCGGCCCGTCTAAATGAATGAGGGAAAATAAAAATAATAATTATTTATTCAAAAAAGTGACAGTAGAATATTAACAATTAAAGGAAGTGTAAGAGTATTTTATTATTTACTTTTATTATTCAGCAATATTAATAAGGTTCGGTAAAAAACCATACCCTCCTGTTTTCTACCTTTTTTGGAAAGGTTTTTTTTGACAGATCTGTATTCTACAGTAAAGTGAAATCTTTTTTATAAAAATTGTTGGATATTGGAATTTCAATAAAGTTCATATGACAAGAATCGGAAATTCATTTTAATTTCAGTGAGTAGAAATTTATATATAATTGATTAGGAATAGGTACGGAACATTATATACAAGACTTCATTCTGTACTTTATATATGAGACATATTATTTCCATATCCACGATTTTGGTTCTATTTGATGAATCTGAGCCTGTAGAAGTGTAAATTGTAGGTCTTGCACTAGCGAATGTAATGAAATCTTGTAGGTTCAAAAATAATGAAAACAAAAGAATCTATAATAGTTTGAATATTGCATAAAAAGACGAAAATTAAAAAAAAAATGCCTTACACGTTTCTATCTGCAGATACACTCGTTTTTTAGTAATCTCAGGGTTTCTAATTTTTTTTTTCAAAGTGCTTGAAAAGACAAAGAAAATGACGCATTCCAAATTAAAAATAAATGAAATCTCTATTTGTGGCAACTTTTTTAATGTAGGCTGAAAATGACCAAAAAAGGTTCATTTTTGGCGACATAAATATCCATATCTCAGCTTCCTTGCCATATTAAGGGCTGTAATTTGGTGAATCTTCCTTTTTTTAGTTATACAATAATATATATTTTGTCCAGAATTTTTGTTTCTGGGACGAAAGTCCCTCTTCCAGAAGAATGACCCATATATATATATATATATTACGCCGATGCCAATAAAAATTCTATTATACATACAAAAAAATGTATCAGGTAAAGAGTAGGAGGTGGAGCCCCATTTAACATATATATATATATATATATATTAGGGTGTCCCTTATTTCCCAAAGGCCGTGTGTATAGGCACGGGGTAAACTTCGAATTTGGGGTCATTCGAAATTTCAAACATGTTTTTTTCGTCAGAAGAAATTGATCTAGAGGACGGCATGAAGCGGCATGATCGATTTCTGGAATTTGGAAAATAAGGCTCACCCTAATATATATATAGGCTGTTAACGAACAGATTATCACTTTCGACAGAGTCAGGTTGAGCGAAAAATTCTAAGTAAAAAATCATTAAGAAACTTTTCGATCCGATCAGTAATTACTGAGTAATAATCGATTGAAATTCAGTCGATCGCGCCAATCAACGTAGAGCTATAGCCGCAAGCGGAGCATGAAGGGTTCAGAGTGGCTATAGCTCTACGCTGATTGGCGCGATCGACTGAATTTCAATCAATTATTACTATATATTGTACTATACATATATTGTAGACTCGGCGAAATTTAATTAGGCGCCAGACAATGAATGTCGATCGCCGCGTCTGATGTCATCTTCGTCGCTTTCTCGATGTCCGGCTGAGACTCTCTTTTCTCGATAAGGCGCTGCTGAAATCGGCGCAAAATAGCTCCTCGTGGCCGCAACACGGCAACTCAACTTCTACTGAATTTAAGGACGATACGTGTAACACAAAATAAATAAAAAAGGCGCAAATTAAATAATATAAATGCTTTAATGTCTAAGTCTTCTTTCTCTCGGTAATTGGATGCGCCGCAGGCGCCGAATGATACAAAAAAAAAATAAATTGGATAAGCACAATGACGCAAAGTTATCTCTGACTTCAGGCGCAAAATTCTGCTACCCTAAATCCGCACCGAAATTCTCACCTAAATTCTTAATAATTCTGCAGCTCGCTTCTACCGCTTACGTAAATCTCGTTCGCCCGCAAATCGCTAAAGATTCCGTTGAAAACCGAATTCTAACCACGCGCGCAAAATGGCCGCCATGACGCTTCAACTCGCGTGCGCCATCGCCAAATCTCGCTCACGCCACGAACACTCTCGCCACCGCCCAACCGAATTATAATGCCTTATGGCAAAATTTCAGAAACTGCAGAAAATTCGCTGTCTCATCCTCTCAGTCACTTTCCTTTATCGCGGCCGGGCAACAAGTGTGACTTCCTTCTTCCCTTCGTTTTCGCGTTCTTTCCGAAATCTTCGAATCTGTTCCTCTCTTTATCGCTCACGCAGTCCACCTTATTTCTTATCTTGCTCTCTTTTTCTCATCGCGCCGGTCATCCGCGTCAGTTTTCGATCCTCTGCCTTATTTCCATAGCTTATTTATCTGCCAATCTTGCCTACTTAATTTTTTTTTTTTTTTTAATAGTTTTTATTGGCCTTTTGCTGGTGAACTTAGACCATTACCAGGTATTGCCCAGTGGGACTTTTTTTCTTATTCAATTTTGCCCAGTGGGACTTTTTTCTTGTTTTAATTAATTTGCCCAGTGGAACTTTTTACAAATATCGTAGTCATGGTTCTTTTTCCGTCCGAAAAAAGCCCGAAAAAATTTTCGAGTTCCAGACGGGAATCGAACCCACGGCTACTTGAGTCGCCTTGCATTAGCAGGCAAGCGTCTTACCCACTAAGCCAAGGACGGCTCTCTGCCTACTTAATTAATTCGGCTAGGTGCTAATTGGTTGACTACCAAAATTTTCTTCGTCAGTGCAGGCTCCCTCTATGACGCGAGCAATTCAAACTCGCCTAATTCGTGCTACGAATATATCAAGTACCCTATTTCAGACTATATCTTGAAAGTCACTAGGCTTCTGACGCTAAGGAATTCCGCGCGCAAGAGTTTGGCGCATGGCGCCGTTGTATGCTCGTCAACTACCGTCACGCTCGCCGCTCTACAACTAGTATGTGCGCGCGCGACGGTTCGCGCTTATACATATCTTTTGTGCTGTCGCCATCTCTCTCGCTCTCGTGAGCCGCGCAACCGCTCCACCTCGTGCTGCTTCCTGGCGCATGCTCGAGTGCATGCACTGGCTGCCTATGTTCGCAGCATAGGAGTCACGTCGTATCCTTGCATCGGCGTCGGCGCGGAGCTAGTGTGCGTGAGTTATGTTATTGGTCATGAGAGAGCCTGATCGCAGGTGATGGAACACACTCAAACACATACACAGCGAAATAAATAAGGTAAATAGTTTAAGATTATTTTTGTTGACGCAAGTCTTTACAGCTTGGATGCCCGACAAAGAGTAACCCGTCGCCGATACGAGGGTGGTATTTATAATAGTGATATTCTATTGTATTTTCTATGGTCTTGCTCATCTTCTTTGTCTTTCACGTCACAGTAGCAGCTAGACGATGGCTGCTGCGGTCGCTGCTGTCGGTCGTCATCTAACACCTCGTCTCGCCGTCGCTGCCTCTTCGTCATTATTGTCGAAATCGTCGCTGCCGTTCATTGATAGTACCGGTGGTACTCATCCACGTGTATCGTGCTCACGCGTCCGCTACTCGTACCCCTCATCATCGTCGCCGACGCTTGCTTGACGGGCTCAGCAGGCCGGCCCAGCGTTTTCGTTCAACTTCATTGTCGTGCCCAGGCAAGTGTCGCATACGTGTCGTATTTCGTGCCCGTCACTCCCCTCAAAAACAAGCGCGTTTCCCCCGGTAGAAAATAATAAATAATAATTTATTCACAGCGGTTGTTTGATTCAGCTACTCCTTGTCAGGCAACAACTCCGTGACACGCACAAGCCGCGATAATTCAGAGTATTGTCCTAAAAGTGCAAACTCGGTAGTTGGTACTTGCGTATGTAGAACGTTGGTTATATTTGGCCGTTGGGGCCAATTATCAGAAGAAAGGGCAAGCCAAGAGGGCCCATGCCACCAAAGAGGCCTTGATTTGAGATCGCTAGGAATCACACCGCGAGTAGCTAAGTCAGCTGGGTTTTCCTTAGCTGGAACGTGCGTCCACGACGCGGAGGGTAATTCCGTTTGAATCAATGACACGCGATTCGCAATGAAAGTTTTCCAGTGGCACGGGTGTTTGTTAAGCCAGATAAGAACAATTTGACTATCGGTCCATAGGTGAATAGGCGCAAGTTTGATGAAATCTAAGTTTCTCAAGTGTTGAACGAAGCGAACTAATAAAACGGCTCCGCACAGTTCGAGGTGGGGCACTTATTGTTTTCACCGGAGCTACTTTAGTCTTTGAGCTTAAAATGGAAACCTTGACTTCACCTATCTTGTTTACAGTACGGAGGTACATTACGGCCGCGTAAGCGCGAATAGAGGCATCCGCAAATCCGTGTATTTCATACGAAGCATGCTCTGAGGAGCCTATCCACCATTCAAGCGATATAGATGAGAGAGAAGCAAGTGAAAGACGATATTTGAGCCAACGTTCACGCATATCATCTAGAAGTAACCCATCCCAATCACATTGGATAATCCACAGATCTTGCATGAGTACTTTCGCCATGACCGTAACGGGAGAAAGCCAGCCTAATGGATCAAATAAACGAGCTGTATCTGAAAGAACGTACCGTTTAGTTATTTTGTTACCGGGGTTGTCTAAAATTGCGGTGCTAAAACTGAACTGATAATTGGCGAGATTCTACAATACGCCGAGCGTCTTAACTGGACCGTCGCGATCGATCACCTTAGTCTGACCTGAATTATTACTTGGCAGTTGAGATGGTAAGAGGTGGCGGTGGTTAGCCACCCATTTGTCGAGATCGATGCCGTCAGATTTCAACAACTCAACGAGTTGATTTCTTTTTGTCCCCGCAACAGCCAAATTATCAGCGCCGTCAAAGATATCATCAACATATGTGTTGGTATTTAAACAATCTACTCCAAGAGGAAGACTCGACCTTCCGTCGGAAACTAGCTGCATAAGGGCCCATATTGCGAGGTATGGTGCACAAGTTGTACCATAAGTTACCGTCGTTAAACGCCAGTCAATTGGAGCTTCCGATGGCCACACTATTCTTAGCAAATCTTGGTCCTCGGGCATTACACGAATCTGCCGAAACATTTTAACAATGTCGGCAGTGAAAACATATCGATATCGACGCCAATTTAGTAAAATCAATGCAAGGTCGCGTTGAAGAGGCGGACCGGCCATAAGGAAATTGTTCAGGCAAAGCTGTTCATTCGTTCGCCGAGCAGCGTCAAACACTATTCGAATCTTGTACTTCGGCAGGGTTTGTATCACCGCATGATGGGGTAAATACCATGCTCTCGGATTGCTAATTTCTGCAGCGGGGACCGGTGCCATGTGACCGAGTTCGATGTACTCATCCATGAAATCTCGGTATTATTTTTCTAAACGCGGATCGCGTGTAAATCGACGTTGCATGCCATTTAAGGAACCTAATGCCATTCGACGTGTTTCACTGGCCAATCTAGGTGGTTCTGCTTTAAGGGGGAGTCGCACAACGTAGCGTCCGTCAACATCACGTGTATGCGTCTCAGCGAACAACCTTTTGCATGCTTTGTCCTGCGGATTTAAGATTTGCGTAGAAGTGGGCACTTCTTCGAGGGTCCAAAGGCGCTGCAACTCCTCATTTAAACTCGCGGGTTGGCAATGTAGCGAGTTAAAGGTAGTGACAGTAGTTGCCGCCCGCCGTGGCGATGATTGTTCAACAGGACCTGATATAGTCCAACCGAGAGCTGTATTTTGAGCGGTTAACCATGAATTTGGCAATTGTCTTAGTCCTGCGCGAAGCAATTGACCATAAAAATCAGCTCCTATTATAGGTCGATCGAATCGGTGAGGTGAAACTGCGCATCGGCTAGTGCAAGATTTTGAACTTGCGCGATGTCAAGGTCAAATACACTTCGAGCAGGTATTTCCGAAGTAAGCCGTGGCAAGACAAACGCGTCCATATCGAACTGAAATTTGGCGTCAGTACGTGATTGCAAGGTGAAGTAAGTGGCTGAATTCACAGATGCAGCTTTAGATCCGCCAATACCGATTAATAAAGTTTGTACTCGGCGTTTCGGTAATCCTAATAATTTCACCATTGATTCGAAAATAAAGCTAGCTTCGGATCCCTGATCAAGTAGTGCTCGCGGACGCGTCTGCTTGCCCTGTGAACTAATAACGTTAATTTCTGCTGTAGCTAAAAGAACAACACGTTTACTATTCATCGAACGGGATTCGCATGCATTCACTGAGGTTACTGGACCCTGTGTGATAGTAGTAACGTTTACTTTCACCTTGTATTCTTGCAAACATGGCCTTGCGGTAGCTTGTGCCCCTGCGGAGTGTCCCTTGTTAGCGCTAGAACGTGGGTTTAAATTGGAATGTATCTGTGATGAGGTAGAGTGCATGGCAGTTGGTATGGCAGTGACCTTCCTTGTCAGCTGTTGGTACCTCAGTTAAGATGAGGGAGGTGGCATAGCGTCTTTCAGTTAGTTCCGCAAGACGCGACAACTCCCCTCTTGACGAGTTTTAGCAACGGGTGCTGAATTGGATGCTGCACTATAGTGTTTGTTGTTTATTTTTTTTTGCTTTGTTGTTTTTTGTTTGCTTGTGTTTTTTTGTTGTTCTTTTTGTTTATTTTTATATATACATGCATATATTATTTTAGTATGTATATGTATTCTATTATTTTTTGTGCTTAGGATCTAACGAGAGAGTGCCGATAATTTTCCAACCACCCTGGCTCGTTAACTTTCTTCCTGCTATAGATGCACCTTTGCCTCTTCTTTTGTGGGTTGGGTTTGACACCTTAGGGAGTGAGGGTCAGGGAAGATGTAAGGTGTGGTGGGAAGATAGGCAGTTCTTCCTTTAAGTATTCATGAGAACGAAAACTGGTCCTTGCACTCGCCTAAATATATATATATAT
>UELV01143080.1:0-14009 GCA_900490015.1 Megastigmus stigmatizans | reverse complement strand
GCATGGAATTTTATGAAACTGCAATGACATAATGTTTACATCATTTCTGAGGTCGTAACAGAGCGTTTTTTCCGAAAATTAATAGCTATCTTTATATATTTTGTTCAATACGAAATTACGGACACTACCGGTAAGGTAGGAATCTTTCCGAGGGTCGCACATCCCCTTAACTGATATAAAGCAGTATTTGGTACGTTCCAATGTTAAATTTCACGTATCTCTTACTGCGGTGCAAAACGCGAACATATCCCCGAAACTAAATTGTATCTGGGAAAGACAAATGATATTGAAATATACACAATTTGCAAAATTTGAAATGCTATTTGTATTTACTTATATCAATTGTATTTTGTCATGTGTAGCAAATGTATATAGTACACATATGTGAGATTTCTTTACAGTTCAAGATAAATGTATCCGCAGTAATGCGTACGCTGTAATTGGGTGGTCTGGGTCATCCGCATATTTACAACTTTTACTTTTTGCATTCTGTTTCTAATATTATTAATTTATTAAAATATGAATTAAATTTTATAAATCAAAAAATCTTGAATTTTTTAATTTTACATTCAGAGAAATGTTCGATCAAACATAGGATCATAATCACAGTAATCGAAACGTTTATCCTAGTAGTATAAATTACCCATACAGTAAAATACAAATTTTATAAAATTAAATATTTAATTTCCTCGTCAAAAGAATCTTGCCAGTTATTTCAAGTAAAATTGAAATGTATAAAGACATGTATATACACTATCATAATTTTTTCTTCTACAACTAATGACTCTTTAAATGCTTATCACAATGTAAATGTATTCACTTATAAATTATACAGTTCTCTAATTTCTTCTATGCATTAATAGGAACCATTATTTTAATAACCATAATTTTTATACCAATCACGGTATAAACAAAATTAAAAATATAATACTTTGAAAATATGATGCTGTTATATTTCGCTGCGTCGTAAGTGCTTCATTTATTTTCTAAATTTAAGTATTTAATAGAAATTTGCAATAAACTAGAATCTGCTAGAAAATGTAGTACAGCAGCGTAGGAGAACTTTCGAACATGACGCATGTTTCATCGTTTAAATTTAGCGATGAAAGTTAAGCATCTTCTTATAAGATCGACTTATTACAAATTCTAAACTTCAATACTTTCTCTTTTAAAACAAGAGCGCTAAATTAATGGTGCATCATTTATTATCATTTATTCTACCTACGTTGTTTGAATAAACTATTTTTCAAACTAATTGATCGTACACCATTCTGGAAAGTCAAATAAGCTTTCGGAATTTGAAGTTTTTGTCTAAATATTGGAGCAGTTTATGTTCAATACGTATTTCGTGTTAGGAATATTATTATTTTTTGTTATATAGTTTATAAAAATTATAATTATATGCAATATGACAAATGTTTCCTAGATATCAATTTTAACCATAATAAACTATTAAAATATTGTTTAAATTAATTATTTTATTTTAGCGTTTACCACCGGCTATAAATGAGATTTCTCGGATAAGACTTTGTGCATCTTAATCGTCGTATTAAAGACGTTGGAGAACGTAAAGTCCATAGCCAATCGACCCACATAAATTCTAACGAGCGTGGGCGAACAGTGCGTATATTCGCAAGTGCTCCGGAACGCAGTATAATATTTTAAAACGCTCGCGAGCTACTTCGGTTTATAATCGGTTAGTTTAAAGTTTACTTTAACGCCTTCTCTCTTTTATTCTGCGAGAAGTTTCTTGTGTTTAGAAATCGCAAAAATGAACTGACGTCTATTTTTCGGCCCGATTTTCTAAACAAATTCTTTACGTTACTGAATCGTGTTAGCGATCTCATTACGAGTCTTTATATTTAGACCATTTAATAATATAATTAATACTGAGAATCAAGTACTACAACAGCGTACTAGAATGTGATTTCAAGTTTTTTTCAACTTTTCTTTTTAATTAAACTCTTTTTTATCGTTTCGAGATTTTTTAAACCTATATAAATAAAATGATTTGTTTCATCTGACAAAAAAAATTATTTTAATACTGCACAGGAAATTTTCGGATAT
Source organism: Megastigmus stigmatizans (assembly GCA_900490015.1). Taxonomy (NCBI): domain Eukaryota; kingdom Metazoa; phylum Arthropoda; class Insecta; order Hymenoptera; family Megastigmidae; genus Megastigmus; species Megastigmus stigmatizans. Next base: position 11,942 of record UELV01143080.1, on the reverse strand, counting down.
TTTTGTATATTTAAAATTATACTAACAAAATATTAAAATACGAATAAGGTAATATGCAGAGTTTTAAGTTGAAGGATCCGAATATTTTCAAAATAGGAAAAGATAAGTCTTTTTTAACACTTTGTGATGAAAGTGACATTATTTTCTCAGATTTCTGTAGATGGCTACTTTTAGAAACAATCGAACATTACATTTTTCAATTTTTTTCTGTACAAAAATCATAGTTACAATACTTGGATTGAGCTATGGATTCAATATAGAGTCTGATGTCGCAACTGCCTTGTAGATATATGGCTACCTTATATAGTTTACTGTGTTAATGGTAATAGGTATTTGATCGACTGATATCTATTTTACCGGCATATGCTAATAAAAATCGGTATTTTTATATTAACATTTATTACTTTTTATTGTTTTGCCATTATATAATAGACAGTATAATAATATATTTTACATTTATTAATAATTTAAAATAGCGAAAAAAATTCAATGAAAATTTTACGCAAGCTGTTGTGCCAGTTGAAGTGAATAAAATTCAAGTGATTGTCATAAACGCTATACGACTTATTAAAAAAAGTGTTATTTTTTACACTTTTACAGAACTAGATAAGTATAAAGACTCCATTAATATATTTTAGTACTGAATTATGTTACTGAATTATGTTACTAAAATTTTGAAATCAACAAAGGAATATTTTTTTTAAATAGTTAACATTAATCATTAATGCGCTTTACTTTAACACTATGATGGAAAAGAGGCAACATAATAAATCATAGGATTTACAATTTTAAGAAGTTGTATTGTAACTAATTACGTGTTATCGACAGAACACGATAAAAAGGAATTCACATATAGAATTACCTGTTATTTCCCTTAGGCCAAACTTTACAATAAAAAAGTATAATGAAGTTGTATGTGTACTATCTATGTGTAAAATGATACATTTCTAGTTGTTCTTTGTGTATATGTACATTTTAAAGAAATTAGTATTAAAAAAGAATGCAAATATTTTTTTATGTGTATACACTTTATATACTAGAAATGTAGTTTGGATTATATTTTTTTATAAATAGCACATATTCTTTTTTCATGCATTTTTCCATCTCCGACACAAAAATTGTAATAATTCAACATTTATAAGAATTTCTCAAAATATATGTATATGTAAGGAAAGAAAGTGGTAATACCAGATATTGTATAATTGCGGTCATCCTTATTTTAAAGCAAACATCATAACAATATTTTAATACTAGTTTTATATCAATGTAAGAATCCTACGTCAAAATTTTACTTTCACTTTGAAGTTCTAGTAGCGTTTTATTTCAATTTATTAAATGGTTACATAATATCTTAGTTTTCAGTATTTACTTTAAAGAAAATATGTTTATTAGATGAAATTTATAAATATTTTCTAGTACCAAACAAAAGTAGTTTTGCTATTTTGTTATTTTGGAAATTTTTAAATTTACATAATTAAAAAAAAAGGTTAAAATGATCTAAATTTATTTAGTCTTAAATTCGGTAGCAGTGTTATTAAATGTTTGTCTAGGAAAAAAGTTAAGAAGTCACTTGTAATTTATTTAAATGTTATTTAAAAAACTTATACCTGTATTATTACGACTCTTTCTTATAAATAAGATTACTCATAAACTATTTAAAACTTAAACGTAGTAGAAATAATTATTTTTTTTTATTTAATAAATAAATTGTGATCAGAATTACTCTACTATGCGAAAGATTCTAATAAGTCTGGAATGCATGTTTTATTATAATTGATTTAAATATTATATATTTAATTGAATGAGTATTATTTTTCAACAATATTTAAAGTAAATTAGAAATAAATTTATATTCTAGCGCAAAAAAAGTAATCTAAATCATGAAATATTGAAAGTGTATACGCGTTCTAGCTTTGGTAACCAGTACCATCCTACTCTATACTACGGTATGAGGTTTGCAAACAAGTTTTCAGATTATCTCTATGAGATTTTTAACGATCTTGCTGAAATTTAAAGGGACTCGCCTTGTTGTAAAAAACTGACATTATCATAACGAACCGGATCCGCTGCATGATGCCTGAATGTTAGCATAATTAATAATAATAAAAAATTACCTTTTCTAAAAAGTAAAGTAACAAGAGGTTAAAGAACTAAACAAAATACATCGATTTGTGTAGTAAGAACTTTTCTGCGATTAAGCTTTTTTAAGATAACTAGTTAAAAGTACTTAAATTTAACTATGTTACTAAATTTTCATTTACAACTTATTGTAAAAATTTTATGCATTATACAGAAGTGTTAAATATAAAATTTTTATAATAGAGTACATCAAAACATTATTTTAACATTTTTTTATGGGAGGAATATACTTTTCAAAATAAAAGAAAAATAGATTTCATTTTCTTTTGTGTTTTTGCTGTATCTCGTGTAGAAAAAGCATAATTTATTGCATATATTTAACTACAGGCTTTATTGTCTATTATTATAAAACTCGGTACATCTAGGTAAATATTAAGTACAATTTTAGAAAGAAATTATTATTCTAAAAACTAAAAGCAAACCTTTAGTTAACTCGGAGATAAGAATGCAATTATATAGAAGCGAGACTAATTTGAAGTCATCATTTGGAGATTAAATATTATTTTATTTTATTTGGCAACGAAATTATAAAATAGTTGTGTTCGTGAATCCACAATCCACAGGAAGCCTCGTTTCAGTAATTTGAGAATACTTTATATAACGATTATTAAAACGTGATCATACTGCCAGTGATGGTTGTAGTCAAATTTTGACATGGTTTGCCGAATAGATATAATCGTGAACTTGTGTGACATTGCGATGAACAATGCGTTCGTGAAATAATTTTGTCCTTCTCTTCGCCCTTTTTATACGTTTTATTAAAGCGCGAGTAATTTATTCCAGTATAAATAGCGGCGTTAGATTCTAACTAAATTAGTACACGTTCAACAGGATTGTAGTATACATTCAATATTTCTTAAATAAAAATAAGCTCGTCTTAACTGAAACATACATCATGTTCAAGTCTGTATTATTTGTTGCCTTCTGCATTGCTGTGGTAAGATATGTTGATGAGTATTTTTATATTTATTTTTGAATTTATTTTGTATATTTATTTATCTAAAATCAAAATTGGTATTTTAGTTTGCCGAGTGTAAACCGATGAAAGAGGACAATTTAGTCAATAACGAAATGCTTCGAGTAAGTTAATAAGCTTTTTAAAATAGTACATTATGTAACAAGGGAGAAAAGTTGTTCTTGATTCTCGCGGGTGCAGAGTTTACTATCCGAGCGAGTGATCACTCGAGGGAATCATCGACTTATCTCACAAGTTACATATAGTACTTTATTCCTATCGGCTATCTCAACTATGGCCACTTGTATATTTTTCATAAATGTTACATGTATAATATAATATTCAAATGTATTATTTAAAAGATATTTGGCTACATTTATGTGGAATTTACTTTTCTCCCGAAAAATGCAGGAAAAAAATTAATTTACGGGAGAAAAGTAAAATTGGGATAAAAAGCATTATGCAGAGAGAACGTATAAAATCTATATCATTTTTTAGAACATCAAAAAGCATTTATTTAAAAAACATTTGGCCACCATTCCTGAAGGGAAAGTTGATAAAAAATTGATTGAAAAATATTGTCTTTCTATACTCGTATGGTTCTACTTCCACGTATTAAGCATAGGGAACATTTATTAAATATATTTTTCTTTAAGTAAAGGGGTAAACGTCTGTCCATACTTTAAATAATAGTGTCAGTTTCGTACGTTCTCCTTACAATTTTATTATGGGCATGTGCTTGATCATCCACCTTCATAAAAAAATAACTGTTGCAATATTATATTATAATTTATTTAAACAATAAATATATTACAATGGTTCAATTATAAGAGAGTGATGATTGCTATAGTCACTTATTTGAAGAGGTTCTATCAGTTAACAAACGGTTAGTCATTAAACTTTGCACATGGGTAGAATAATGGGCCAAAAATACGCAGTTAAAATTTTAAGACTTCATGGATTAGCTTCAAAAATTCAGCAAACACATAAGTATTTATAACTTTTAAAATAGAGCTTTATGGGAAACAACAATTTCGACATTCGTAAGTTAGAAATTCTCATATTAGTAAAATACAGTTATCGATAAAATAAATCTTCCACCTAAATAAATGTTTGATGTAATATTTGCAAGTAAATTTAAATCGATCGGTGGGTTACGTGAATAAGAACAAATTAATAAATGAAAAAAGTGCTATGATCTTTATCAGTCCTTATTTCTGACAATGTGACAATGCTTACTGCGAATGCATACTTGCATTATCATGAATACCATGATTTGACAGACACTTATTCAAACATATAATAGTACAATAATGCGGCATTGGCAAATATTGTAGTGGCAGGATGAGTGAGTTTATATTTCTTTTAATATACTTAGTTGTTACTGGAAAACTGACATAGAGCAAGTAAATAATTTGAATAAATATAAGTAGTAATACGAAAGTATATATTTTATGTAACTAATTATAGTTAATTTTAAGACTATTCATTTTTTAATAGTAATAATGTATAAGAGAAATATTGGTTAATAAATAAAGTGTAAAGTAAATAAATATATATGCTAGAAATGGAATGGCAAATACAAAGAAGGTATCATCTTCCTTCTTTATTCTTATCAAAGTATACTTACTATCCAAAGTATATCTTTTATTCGTATACTTTTTCAAAAATAAATATTTTTGAACAACTATAATATTTTCATGGTCTTATACATAGATTGCAAGGGCCGCACAACAAATGCCAGATCCAATGAAATTAGGTGAACAGTTGGGAAATGTAGGAATGCAAGTAGCCACGACAGGAATGGATGTCATGACTAACGCAGCTCACCAACTTACAAATGCTGGAACACAATTTGCTGATGTACGTTAAATAAATAAAATTAATATATAACATTATAATTAGTATTTACACAAAATTATTCTGAAATACATATAGATAAAAATAATATATCTAGAACTTTATTTTAACTATAAATGGAAATTATTAAATATGTATTGTAAATTATGATAAATATTACATTACTTTTTTCTATTTTCAGGCTGCCAAAGCTGCCATGCCCAGCGTATGAAGGAAAAATTTCATATTTACGATTTTCAATTAGATTTTTGGGAGTGAAAAAGTAGAAAATTATGCATTTACATTTATATTAATATTTTATTGTATTTATAATTAATTATTTAATAAAAATGTATATCTACTACCTAATTTAATATGATTTATTTCGTAGCTATAGTTTAAATAATTAGTTAATTATATGAATCTTTAAAATCTATTCTATATTTTTTTCCAATTTGTTACTCAATAATATGATATAGAAACATTAAGTATATGAATTTAAAAACACCACCAAAATGTATGTGAATAATGGATTTTTGTTATTGACAACTGTTTTTTCTTGGAAAAAATAGATAAACATAATTAAAATAACAAATACTGAAATCATTTTACAAGTTGAAAAAATATCGAAACAATACTATTTAATTTAACAGTATTTGAGTTTTTTGTCAGTGTAATTAATTAATAAAACCAACATTTTCTTTGTGTGAACGTTTTATTTCAATTACAATAATAATAGTAATAATAATCGTAATAATCATCACCATTTTTACAATAATAGTCATGAACATGCTTTTACACGTCAAGTACCGTGTTAAGGTGTATGTGAATGTATACACTTGTGTATACTATTTGTTTCTTGCGCTTTGCACGAGTGACCTTTTGTCGTTTTCCTTTCATTCTGTAAATTATTTTGCTGCATGTATCTTCTTTTTTTTGACATATGTTGAAATGCACACTAACATATTAAATCTGTGAACTTGCTGCAAAAACAGATTGTTTAAACTACATGAAATGCGTACGAACGAGCGACACTGTATGTACATTTTTATAGTGTTTTACGAATAACAAACGTAATGTCCTTAAACGTTGCATTTATATTCAAGTTTCAGTGAATTTTAGTCGTTTACGATATTATTTTATGGGTATAATAGTTGATGATCTGCGTTTTTCGCACTTTTTGACTTGTCATACTTTTTATATTTTTTTTGGTCAGACATTAAAGAAATTTCTCACTTTATTTGTTTTTAAAGTTTAGAAAATGTCTTGTTGCGCAATCTTGCTGGATTTTTTTTAAGAATTTGTATTCAAGCGAAATTTAGTTTTGCAAGATACAACTTTATTATAATGGTTTTAAGAATGTAGGAATCAGAATCGGAGTCTTTTCATTGTTACGTCTTGTTGAAAAAATAAAATCTAACATTTCGCTACGTTAGCTACATTTTCGGAATTTCGTATTCATTTATTTTTTTTTTGCAAATGGTATTTCTAAATTCTAAAATCGACAGCTATAGTTTTTTTTTATTTCTATATGGTAAAATTTCTATTACTTTTACATTAGCTATACCGTATTTACGGACAAGCTTCGTTTCCGCTTCGAAAGATGTATTTTCAAAAACTGTGTTCTCAATTAGACTTTAGAAAGAGGTTTTTTTTTATAAGTAAGCTCGATTTCAACATCAAAAAAGCTATTAGAAAGCAATCAAATACATATTATTGGGTTTAATTATAGTTTCCTTTTTATCGTGGGTAGCGAAGCGAATGATTTTCAATTGAATTGACCATCCACTTGTGCGCAATTAAGTAACTGGTGTAACGACTTCAATTAATTATTTTACAACCTACGAAATCGATCAGCTATCTTCTTACATCACGTATAATTATCAATGTACAGTGTGGTTGTTTTAATGCACTGACAATCATTAACCGTTAAGTTATACCTAGGTTAGTTAAAAACGATATACTAGTTTCATTTAAAGTATTGATTTGATAATTTTTACAAGTCTAAAATTTTAGCAAACATTTTTGCTAATGTTAGTTAAGATATTGTAAAAGTGAAGGTCTCCGCATAAGTTAACTGATAGTGCACAAAGATCGTGCATAAGGAGAATGAACCAATGATATGCAAGATTTAATCGGAACGTGCTTTTCACATCAATCACAGTCCAGTCAAAAAGAGCTTGCCAAGGGCTGACTCTCCTTGTGCACTATATTTATGCACTATTGCTCGACTTACGCGGATGCCTTAAAATAAAAAATTAATATTTTTTACATAATTGTTATCAATTTATATTTTAAAATTTAAAAACTTAAATTATTTTGTTAAAAGTACATTAACAATGCACTACTTTTTTCATACATAAAGAATTAATTCTTATAAGTATTCCAAAACTAAATTAAATACTTTTTTATTCTTATCAACGCAAATAATTCTAAATATTTCGTTTTAAAATCTTTCACTTTGTTTAAAATTTACAGTATACCAATTGTATAGTCAGAATAGGTTTATCGGAACTTTATTATTTCACTAAGCTATTCTTCACGTAAACTAATTATGGAAATTTAAATAAAAAATGTTTTATTCTAAAAGGGTTTTTAAATATCAAAAATTGGATCAGCAGGTTGTTAAAATTCAAATAATTTTTTTATTTAAATTTCCATGTATATAATTTCATAAATATGACTTGCGCAAACTTGCGGGACATTCAATTCTAGAACTTAGCAAAATTTGCGGAGTTTTTAAACACAAATCTCTTTACTAGGGTGTCTAATCACCTCTAGACAAACTCTTCGATGTTGAATTCGAGCAATAAAATAGAGACCGATTTGTTTTCTGAAATTGTCAATCTTTAATCTCCTTAGTAGTTGAATCGATCGATGCTGCAACGACATGCTTTGTTTTTTGTATTGTTTGTTTTTCGTTCGTTATTCAACACATAAAGCGGTAAGGCATTGTTCAGATATGTCAGCTGAAATCTCTGGCTATTCGGACACTGCGCGTATTTCGAAAGCCGCTTATAAAAATATTTGTTTCTCGGGAGCCTCAAAAAGGTTCGCTTTGAAAAAAAGTTTTAGCTTATTTTATCTATTATCTTTTTTTTTTGGCGACCTGGAAAACAATCCCAACAGAAACTCGGCGAGCGGGAATGTTTAACGACGGTAACTCATCTTTATAACGGTAAAAATACAAATGTATATAGGCATGTGACGAGAGAGTTGTTGCGTGCAAATGGATTTGCGTTGAGCATGGAAAATAGTTCTTTTTTTTTTGTTTAAAGCGTTTTGCGTGCATCTCGCTGCTCGAGTTTCTGTCAGAATCGATTCGCTCGTAGAATTTACAAGTTACATTTTTTTTTATCTGTTTCGCTTAATCTCACATAGTTTATACTTTGGCCATCGTACACGTCCAGCGAACGTCGTTAATTAGTTCCAAAACTTTACACTGTTACATTTTTACTTTGAAGAATCTCGAAGAGACGCGATCGCTCGATCAAATAATTGGTTTATACGGCTGTGCCACTCACATTTCATCGTCAATTGCTCAGTATTTTTTGTCTCATATTGTAAAAATCGATCTAAATTTTGGTCTTCCTTACGTGCTATGGCGTCATTCGCTGAAAGCAGTGCATTATTTTTTTTTTTATTTTTTTTTTATGCCATTGTTATTTTAAATCCGTTATTGTGCGTGCTACGAAAACGAGGAAAATGCTTCACGCTCATGAATAAATTTCCATGCCCAATTTCTCGTTTACCATTCACGTTAGTCTAAAAATTCGAATATTTTATTAATTTAGGTAAATGCATCTTTATTTTTTTTTACTCCATATGACGTATCTAATAATTTACGATCTACTATACTAATTAACGCTTTATAAATAAAATAAATGATTCTATGTACAAACGGGTTTCAAACGACACATCAATAACAGAAATTAAACACTTCATCAATAAATTATATTAATTTCTTTTCAACTTTTGTTATATATTTAAAATTATATCACATTTTAAGCTTTCTCGAACAATTATTCACTACACAATGAACCGTTTCTACTTTTCCAATATATGCTTTTTTTATTATAAATAAATCTTAATTTAGTGAACACTCCTAGAACAACTCCTCAACGAAACAAGAACTTCATGAAAACAATTGGTATTTTTATATGATCTCGTTTAGCTCGTGACTTTTCTAAGAAACAGACAATTTTTAAGTAAGGGGCACGGAAATGCTTAATAGTTCTTTTCCGCCTTATGTCAAATTTGCCGCCACGCTATTATATACTCTTCTCATTCATACTTTAATGCTTCTTTAAAATCGGTTACGCTGCTGAATACTCTCACCAACGATTATCCGTTATTACTAGCTATTTTGGCACATTAACAATCAATGCAACGAATTTTTTCATTGTTTTTTGTTTTTCTCTCATCTTTTTTTTTGTTTATCTGGTTGCTAGACGCGTTATTGGAAAAGTTTTCAAACAAGCCGCGAGTAAAAAAATCAACGCCTTCATACATGACAAGACAGGCATATATATATATATCGTCGCGCAAACCTCGAGAAATTCATCAGATGCCGTTTTTTGTTGTTGTAGTCGTATATGTGCGCTTGCATTTGTTAGATAAAAAACAATTATTGGCGAATTCGTCTCGATTATCGCGATCGTTTAGCTTGGGAGAGAAAACTTTTCTAATAACACCCACAGCATCGGGCATATATACGCAACCCGCAACACTTTTGTGTATTTTCCTTATTATATCGACTCGTACGTGATGTCATAACCCTTTTGAACATATTTGTTTATTTATAATAATTACACTCTTATCGGTAATCGAGATTTTTTGTTTGTTCCGCGGTGAGAGCTAGTGCAACTTGTAATTTCGCTATTGCAACTTGTTTCTGCTTACATAGTTTTTTTTTCTTCCTTTTTTTTTAAATGGATTTGCTTGTTTGTTTCACCGTTAAATTTATCGTACATTTATCGTATATAATATAATATAATTTATAAGCCTCAACAATTCCCATAATAAGTCTATGGTGTCGATGGAGGTAAGGAGGAAAAACGGACTCTCTCGCGTCGGTCTCGCGAGATCAAGTGCACGCACGCAGCGCGCATAAGTCGCGACCCATCGATTTCCTTTTTATACATTCTTCGCGGCGCGCATCGCGTGCAGATGGGCAACGACGCGAGAGAGAAAGAGACTCGTTCCTATTCCTGGCGACCCATTTGTTTTTTCTTTTTTTTTTTCTTTCTTTTTTTTTCGATTTAACACAACATTAGTCAATAGTGAGTGCGTCGATTCTTATGTATGTATATATATATATATATATCTCCTAGGATTATCAGTACCCCCTGTCGAGTTTCTCGTTTAACAAAATAAAAATGAGAATCCCTTATAGCGAGAAGAATAATGTCTTCTTCTCTATATCCCCCTTTCTTCCTATATAACTATACACATAGTCTTTCGGCAAACAGATACATATATATACTCGTGTGCATATACGTAACGTATATATATATATATATAGCCTTGCGGCGCGCGCGTATATAGTCGCAGAGCCAGAGCGGAGAGAGAGCAAGAGACAGAGAGAGAGAGAGAGAGAGAGATAGGTTGGGCGCGCTAAGCTGCGCTGCGCATTCTTTTTTTGTTGCTGCACGCCCCACAAAGTCACTGATTACTTTGGCACAGAAAACTCCTTTTGTCGCGTGTCTGTCTCTCCTCCTCTCTCGCGAACTTGTGTGTATGTGTGTGTGTGTGTGTGTACTATATGTATATGTATACCATGCCGATCACTTTGCACGCGCTCGAGTTTTCTTATTCTCCGCTGCTGCCGCCGCCGCCGCCGCCGCCGCCGTCGTATATGCTTCGTCTTCTTCTTGCGAACTCGTTCGTCAGCCCCGATTCCCTCGTCAACGAGGAGAGGAGATCGGTCGACACTAAATTCACCACACACTCACTCACACACACACACACACATGCACGCACACTTCATATATATATAGACACGAGTCCCGGAAAAACTCGTGGAATGTCTTTTACAGTTTTCAGTGATTGATACGCTTTGCGTGGTGGGAGGGGGGGATAACAAAGCGTATATATATACACAAAGAGCAAGCGCGCATGCTGCGTATATGAGGATTGTTGCTGTTGCGCGTGTATATACATCTATATCCCACCAACGAGGCCATAGCTTGTGCTCGAGTAGTGACTGATGGTTGAATGTGCCGCCGGTCCATATGAGAGAGCGCGATACTGTCGTATACGATCCGGTGTATACACCGCACACCGTCCGAGACGAATATTTCGTAGTGAAGAGAGCCATCGGCTCACCTGAAAACAAAAAATAACAAATAATATAAATGCTCGTATGCCTGTTAAGAATTCAAGACGTTCGTATGCAGGCTGATAGATGAAAAAAGGTTCAGTATTGATTATGCGTGAAGCAGGAAAATCTATTTTATTACTTGTAATGAATAATTACGGTCGCGATGGCTAATTCGTGCATTAAAGACGTTGTTAATTTTTAGAACGGTTCAGTTCTGGAATTTGCATGGTCGATGAAATAGAAGAAGAAACTTTAACGTTTGTTTTTTTTTTTTTTTTCATAAACACAAACATACAGCTAAGTGGTTTGGTAATGTAAAAGAAAAACTATTATTCTGTGTAATGTCTTAATTAAGTACACGGAGAAAAATACTCTCTTTAAAATTACTATAATCTTCACTAATGGCGAGACAAATTATGAGAAACTTTACAATAATTATAAAACTTATTAGTATACATTCAATAATTTCCGCAAGTCCTGACACTGAAAAATGATTAGAGTAGTAACTAAAAATTGCTAACGTGTATACTAAAAATTATACGCAGTAAAATTTCAATAACTTTATTTTTTAATTTAGTAAATAATATTATGAATTTTGCTAAACAGTATAGTAAAATCAGTTATTTATATACTAAAAAATATTACTTTTGAAATTGGTATACCAAGCTTTTAATATTTGATATAAAG
>UELV01143078.1:0-20425 GCA_900490015.1 Megastigmus stigmatizans | reverse complement strand
CTCTCTCTCTCTCTCGTTTCCAATCGAGCCTCAGCGACATCTAATCGCTCTGTAAACGCCGCTCGGATTCCGAGCGAGAAAGGGTTTACTCGCGCCGAACCATCGATTTCATCCTTTAGCTCCTCTTTCGCTCTCCCTCTTTTTTTTACTTCTCCTACCATCCGAACCACGCGTTATCGCGGTCCATTCTTTTTTTCACTGTTAGTTGCGGTCTGTTTTGTGCTGATGCTTCGTAACTGATGGGAATGGCTTTATATAGGCTTAGAAATTATGTACTAGGTATAACTGCATTAATTGATGATGATGCGTGCGTCTTATTATTATAGCCTAACAAAATTCTATGATGTATTGAAGCTAGAACTTATAGATCATCGAAATTTGACAATAAGTTTTTCACACGTTTACTTTAGATGTTACCTCTTGGTTCACCAATAAAATATATTATAGATAGCTACAATTGACAATTTGTTAATCCAACAAAATATCACTGAATAGCTGGCTCGGCCAAATGTAAAAGTAATTTGTTTGGCAATACATCAATCTGGAAATTTTTTTTCCACAAGCACATATACATGGCTATATATACGTTTTGCTTGTGATTGGCTGTCCGACGCTGTTCATAATTCGGCTCGGAAGAAGCGTCGAACTTTTTTCTGAGGATAAATGACGGTTTTCCCCCTTTCTTCTTGTTGCGGGAGAAACAACGCCGCGGCCCATTGTGCGTCTATCTATTCTGACAGGTGGAAATAGACGATCAAACCCCCCAACAATGATAGTCTCTGCCTGGCCTTTTCACGTGGGATTTGTCACCGATATTTTTCCTTTTTCCTTAATTTTTTTTTCCCTTCCTCGAGCATTATTGACTTATGAATTGAGCGAAATCGTAATTAATCTTTCAATGACACTTTGACGCCTTTGATTTTCCGGCTTTTAATGCATTTTCCTTCATTTCGATTACAATTTATAAAGCTTCCTTACGCTTCGTCGTTGTCTATTTAGTTGCTCTTTTTGGCGAATTGTATATTGTACGTTTTGTTGGTCTTAGTATAAAGTTATTTATTAGTTAAATATTGAAATACATATTCCATTTTAAATAAAAAAGATATATATGTTAAGTAATTTTGTATAGAACAGTTTTTATTTATGATTTAATATTTGAAATCGATTGCATAAGTTCGTAAAAATGTACCATAAAAATTGAATAAACGAAATCAAATTAACTGAGTCTTTTGTTACTTATACATTCTGATACATTTTATGTGAGAAATAAGAAGAAATCTAAATACTGTAATGTATAAATAATAAATATTTAGATGACTGCAGCTGCTTATAAATAAAATAAAATAATGAAAATCCTAATGACGTAACTACTGGTGGTGAATGAAAAATTGTACACTTTAAATTCAAACTGAATGGCGGCTTTATGCAATAAAATTTTATTAGCTGATTCTTATGAAAATTATTATACAATTCACACTTTCACTTTCTTGTATATATATAGAAGTCAAGACTTGTAAGTTGAGAAGTCGTGGCATTCAATAGTCCTATAACGTAATACTATAATATTATTATAAAAAAAAGAGAAATCAATTTCATTACGTTTGTTATGATTTTTTTGCTTTCTTAATTACATTGTTGTTTCGCAAAAGTCTTAAATAGACTTTATAAATATCAATTATAATTGTTATAGTTCCGTGGGGCCACCTCCATGAATATAATTTTTTTAAACTTCGTAATTAATGTCTAAAATTTACTTTTTCTCCGTAGTTATAAAAGTCCGTAATAAGGCAAGTTTGTATTTTTTACATTCATTACGAGATAATCGCAGTGGATACAGAGTTTCCACACATTTTATCGAGCAAACAATACAATTATCTTGATAAATTATTTACTTGTATATTATTTATTATAACGGTAAGTTGGAAAATAGTCTAAATTCCTCGTCTATACATATGGGTGTTAATATATATATATATATTTACACATGTTTATACTATATATAGTGGGATCAGCGTCGTAAATCTCGTGATATCGCTTAAATTTCAACCCGGAAAGGCAAAACCTAAAGCGTCATTGCAAGAGCCCAAAATCCGCAAACTCCACCATCCCCCCGACACCAATAAATTATTTTCCAAGCCATTACAAGTAACTCGCATAAAAAAACGGCATTACTATATATAACACCGTATAGCCTAGGCCAATCTCCAGGCGTCTATCCTCCCTTCAAATCGATTTCCTACCGATCCAGCTCTCTCTCTCTCTCTCTCTCTCTCTCTCTCGAGATTTCCCTAAAACGAAAAAAGAGAGCCCACAGAGTGCAACACACACCTCATCCCTCTCCTCCCTGTTCTGTTTCAGGAATCACGCCCGGGAAATAAATATATCTTGGATCCTGCCACACGTCTCGGAGCCAAACTCGGCATACACAGGCCCTCTTGCATTGCTATATATGTATAGATATAGATATAGAGACTCGCGGGTGTTGAAAGGGCGAGCGAAGAAGTTGCGAGAGGAGGAGAAGAAAGGGGAGAGAGAGAGAGAGAGGAAGGATATTATTTATGGGGTGACGGCGGCGGCTCGCGCGCGCGGCGTGCCATGCATGGACAGTGCCTCATTCGTGTGGCTGCGGTGGCGGCTCTCATTTTTACCCGAGAAATACACGTGGCTCGCGCTATTTCTTAATATTCGCCCTTCTCTCTCTCTCTCTCTCTCTCTCTCTCTCTCGATATAATAATATCGAGAGAGTGGCCACGCTAACACACGAGAGCGCATATATATATATATAAGTTGAGGATTCTTGCGGCGCGTTACCATAGTAACGATCGTATATGTATATAGGAAGGCGCTTTTATATTTTCGCCCGCGAGCCTTCGGGACACCTTTTCTCCTACATATATATATACTTTCGATACACATACACACACACATAGAACGGAAGCAGAACGAGTTTCGGGAAGAAAGTTTTCGGTTTGCTAGCGCTCGGAGATACTGTTGGTGCTGCTGCTGCTGCTGCAGTAGTCGAGCTTTTTTCTTGACAGGTTTTCGTGATTATGAGAGCTGGAGAGTTCGGCGGATGATGGATGATTGATGATGATGCTGTATACGTGGGGATAATTGTAAATGATCGCGGTAATTAATGCGGATACGATATTTTGCTCTTACGGGCGAGACCGTGTGGATGGGAGTGAAGGAGTGTGACGTTGCCTGTGGCAGTTTTTGGGGTCTGTATGTGTATAAAGGCGAGTTTGGCTTGGCGATGTCTCGTAAATTAGTTCATGGAAAGTGTAAAGTTTTCTTATGCAGCCGATTATTAAGCTTCTATATTGTATTAGCGTAGCCACGTTTTATTGCCGAATTATTGAATAATGATCGTTGCGAAAGTGTGTTGGGACTCGACCTGCTTATATATAATTATGTGTATACTTTGGAGGTATATAATATATAAGCTAACCATTAACTGTATAAACAGGAATTACTTTTTGGACCACATTCTTTCAGTAATCGTATACAAGGGCTTATAAATACATTAAGAGTAAAAGTCGCTTTATAATTTTACAACTGGCCTTATGCTGTAATTTACCTCCTCGCTATATCAACGTGACGTGATATAGCATATATCAATATATCAATTGTTCGAATTTTATATGAAATCGTAGAAATGCCGTTATTCCATAGAATCTCATTAATGTCTTCGGCAAAATGTTGAAGCTTCACTACTCTCCCCTCAATCAATTAAACATATCATACAATTCTATTAATATATATCTCTCGCTTTCCTCGTAATATTATCTACCATAAAACGCGTCCGAACAATGGCCCAAGTCCAATCTCGAGTAACTGCGAAAATCGCCATTATACAAAAGCATAATGTCATTCCGCGGAAAACAACTATAATGAAATTACGAATTACGCGCACGCGGCTATCCCTGTACCTATACACTCGGCAGCAGCGGCAGCAGCAGCAGCAGCCACAATCATTACAGCACGACTAGCCCCGCGGTCCCTGCACAGCTATACACACAGCAGCCATTCGCACGCGACCTCGCCTATAATGTCGCGCCCGTAAAAAGAGCTGCGCGCTAGCAAAGAAAGAAAAGAGAGAGAGAGAGAGAGAGAGAGAGAGAGAGAGTAAAAAAAAGGATGAAAGAGAGGGAGAAATTTCCACGACGCGCCCATAACCAGCTTGTAAATTTTTCAATCAAGCCGTAAACTTAGGTTTGCCAAAGGAATTAAGGTAGGAGGAAAGATTTTTCGTCGTTTCGCGGCGAAAAAGGAAGGAAAAGGAGGCGAGAGAGTGTGTGAGAGAGAGAGAGAGAGAGAGAGAGAGACGTCAGCGAGCGAAACGATGTGCTCGTCGGTCGAGGTAACGCGAGTTGCAGCCTTTCAGGACAGCTTTTACGAGCCGCATATGTGCGACCGCCATCTCCTTTATCCCCCGCTTTATATTCCTGACGTCGTGTAGCTCCGCGTTCCACGACGGGCTTTCCTTATCCGCGCCTCTCTCTCTCTCTCTCTCTCTCTTTCTCCTCCCGCCTTTCTTTTGCCTCGACTATACGGCATCAGCAGCAGCAGCTCGGCGAAACTCGCGTCACCTCAGCTTGCGGGCCCACCTCTATACTCGTCCTTATTCTTGCGGACACGAGAGCCCTTTTTTTTACCCTCGCTGTATCACTGTATACATATACTCCGCCCCTTTTCACCCTCGTAAGCTCGCTGAAATTCTTTCTTCATATTCACTGGGGAGTGATAGTCCGACATAACCTAACAAATTTTCAGCGGGGAGAGGACGCGACCCCTCGGTCTTCGGAGAGAAAAAGCTTCCCCACACGCTCGGCTGCGCATTTAAATCCTCGTCGACGATTTCGCGGGTTTTTTTTTTCCTTCGCTCTCTCTCTGTTTCTCTGCTGTCGGTCTTTGGTTCGAGTCCGCTCGTGCGCGTGTGTAGCGCCGCACGATCATCCTGGGACCGATTCTTCCCACGCACAATTTACAGTTTCACATTTTATTCCCATCGCGGCTTACCGCGCGAGGGGCTGCTGCGGCTTCTCTTGCAGGATAAACTCGTTTCGTGCCTCGGCGCGAGGGAGGACGCGTCGTCGGCTTTTCTCTCTCCCTCTCTCCCTCTCTTTCTCTCTTACTCGCCCTATACTGCAGCGAACCCGCCGTTTTTCTTCCTCCCTCGCGCCTATACTGCACACACGCTGTAACCCGCGACTTTTTCCCTTCTCTCTCATCTCTCATTCTTTCTCTGCGCTTTAGTTCGTTTTATACGCGGAATAAGCGCCTGGATCGGGGTGCCGATGCGGCCTGCATTTTCCTGCGTTTGGGTGCTTACGTATATAGGGCGGATTTATATATGTACGTTATATGTTCGGTCATAATATATATACAAGCTAAGTTCGCGATTGGAAAGTACACGAAAAGGAAAATCGAAATATTGGAGATTGATTTGGTAACTTTATTATTATTGGTAAATTTACATTTATTAATACATGTCAATTATAGTTTATTGCTTCGATAACAAGCAATCGGATTAATTTTATATATCTTAGAGTTATATTAAAACCAAAAAGGATGACTCTAGCTCTCGAATAATGCAAAATTACTCAAGTAGTTTATTACATCACTTTTCAAAACGGTTTACAACATTTCCAGTATTGCAAAAATAGAGTAAAACCTAAAAAAAAATTACTAGCATTATATTTTGATGTCGCAATTTTCAAGAATTATAATACAATAAGAATTCTAAGTTATAATTCAACGGTTTTACACATTATAAAAAAAAAGTGTGTAGATTTAAAATGGTATTTTCTTTGTTCATACAGGCGCAAACTTCCACGAAAGCGCACTTTTCAATGCATTCGCAGAATCACCGTTTATCCAAAGCCACACGCACACACGCACACACACACACACAAACACACGTACATTCGCGCGCACAGGAGTGTTCTAATTGAAATTTTAGAAGGAAGCTAAAATAAACACGGTAATTAGCGCGATTTACCATTAAAATCGATTATTATCTCGCGTAAAAATAGCATTCATTCGCTCGCGCGGGAATGAATAATTGCGCTATAAAAGAGAGTATAATGCGCGCGTCGGAATGACTATTTATAGTTGCTAAATAGAAGGATGATAAATAATAAACTCGTTAAGTTGGCTTTGATTTTACCACCAATATATAAAGGCATTTTAATCGCAAATGCACAAAGAGGCGCAGCAGCAACAGCGTCAGCGGCAGCGGTGGCGGCGGCGGCGGCGGCGGCGGCTAATTAAATCATGCAGCCTGAAATTGTAATTAGTTCTCTCGTGCGATTTCACCGGCGAGCGAGAGAGAGAAAGAGAGCCCCTTCCACCTCATAAAAAAGTGTAAATCGGACATGCTCCGGGAGCTGCTTCTCCTCTCGCTCGTAACGAAACAGCGGCGCGCACACTCGCGACGAGCCGAGACGCCTAGGCGCGAGCAACGCCTGCCGCTGCTGCTTCTGCTGTTGCTGCTGCTGCATCGTCATTCTCTCTCCACGCTCATTATCATCCACGATCCCACCCACCTGACTGACGAGCCGCTGTTGCTGCTTCTGTCTTGTGCATTGCATCTGATTTCCCTTCGATATTCTGTTGCTGCTGCAGCTGTTTTGTAAGATTCGAGGAGCTTTTTGCTGTTGCGTGGCATTGGAGGGGGGGGGGGGGGGGGGGGGGGGGGAGAAAAAATTCGTTGCTGAGTGGACCGGCAGTTTCGTAGCTTCTTTGGTATACCTTCGTACGTGATGTTCCATGTTAACGGATTGCTTTTACTTTTTGTCGGAGTTACGTCGGTGTATACGAGTAACCGATTCGACCCTATTGTTGATTGCGCCCGTAAGGAGGATGCTATGCTATGCAGTTTCGTAAAGCCTGAACTCGCAAAGATAAAGATTTGGCATATCGATTCATCAAAGTCGTATTTATTAATTACAAATGCAGTTGATCTTGAATAATTGTGATTAATTGTTGGGAATGAAAATTTATGTTGGAGTCGTATATATTAGTATTTTTATTATGAATTGTAAGAATCTATTTCTTAAATAATTTATGTGAATTTAAATATATTCATTTAAGTGATAGATACACGTTTTAAAATAAACTGAATTAATATTTATTTTATTTACAAGTCCAATTCTTTAGTATATCTAAGATCAAATTAAAGAAGCTAAAAAGTATAAATTGAACATGAAAAGTGGTACAATAAAAATAATTGCAATTTATAAATGTTTTATGATTTCATAAAAAATATAATTTCCTCCTATAATATTATACAAATCCAAGTATGTCTAATAAACGATACGAAACCTGCTTCCAAAATTTATTTATATGAAAGAATGAAAAAAATTAAATATCGCTTATGTATAATATTGTAGTCTGTATATTATTTTGTTCCTGTTATACATAACAAAGATATATTAGTTACGAAAACAATTCATATAAACAAAAAAGTAATTATCTCTACAAGTCAGATAGAATTTCAAATTTACTTAAGTTTTCAACTTCAAGGCGATGGGTGTGATAGACGATTCACTTGAAATGATTTCCTGAAAGTTTTCGATTTTAATAGATTAGATCATATCATAATCTACAATGTTTTTCAAAATTGAGAAAATTCTCTAAAAAGCTGCCCCAAAAATCATTTTTCCCAACACAACGGAGGTTTCACCTCGAAACAGCAAAAAAAAGTTTAATCGCATAATGGAATTACGCAAAACAGCGTTTGGCGTGCTTAAAGAGAAAGATCGTATAGAGCGCGCGCAATGGGGGAGGCGAGGGGGGGGAGGAGAGGGAGGGAAAAAGGAGAAGAAGAATCGGCTCCTTGCCTTAATTGGATTATTCATCCTTTGATCGTTCCTGTTCGTTACTGTTCCAGACGATGCCGCGCAGCCACTGGACCGTGGCAAGCCTTCACGAGCGAGGAAGAAGGAAGCGAAGAGAGAAGGAGAGAGAGAGAGTGAGGTACTGTACTCTGAAGCCCGAGCTGCAGAGAGGAGATTCATTCTAAACTCGCTGGAGCATCACGTCGACTTCCTCGTATTCAATCGCTCCAATTTCTAATCGATCGTAGCCGGCCGGCTAAGACCTCCGCAGACAACGAGAGCGCCGCGATGCTCGTGCACAAATTGAACGCGAGGACTTGCACAATTGGCCTCTCTATGCCTCCGCCACCGCCGCCGCCACCGCCGCCACCGCCGCCACCGCCGCAGACGCTACGGAAAGAGGATACACTTTATTTTCAGCGAATACTTCACTTGCTCCGGTAAATTTCTTCTTTAGTTGCGAGCCGCCTTTTACGTAATCTCTTTATTTCTATATTATTTCCATTCGATATGGCGAGCTGCTGAGCACTGGAAAGAGATTTCGCGATCGCGTAGCGGTACAGTATATGCAAACTGAGAAGTAACCGAATCGTTACTTTGAATTTACCATAGTAATAAGTTAATCAATTATTCAGTTTCAGCGATACTTCTCTGGCTCTTTATTTAAATCGAATAATTTTGGTTCTACATGTAATTTTCTTACTAAACGATTTTCTGTTTACAGAATTATTATATAGTTACTTTCCGCGGATCAACGTATCGGTAGATCTCACCCAAAAAATAAACCTTCGACGATCCTCCGCCACGGAAAAGGATGTCGATAAGCCAGAAAAATAATAACAATGACCTCGCTGATGTAAATTCGGTAAGAGTTTTGAAATTGATTTTTTTTTGTGTTTTTTTTTTTTTTCATCCATGACTTGCATCACATGCTCCGCACCTTATACAGAGAAACTAATTAGTTTATAAGGCATCGAGTATCGTCGTGTCCCGCTCGAGAAAGCGGGAACAAACTTGCCTCCCTGCGTGACTGCGTCTCTGCGCCTCGTCTCCCGCGGGACATTTCTCAATATACCAATATTCGGACGTCGACGTCGCGTATATATATATATATATATACGTATACACAGTTTTGACGCGCAGCCGTCTATATACGAGGCGTCGGACGCCGCTCGCTGATGGCCGCAACACGCGATACTTTAGGCAAACAGCATTACATTAGCCTTCCCCTGATCAAACATTTCGCGGCAGCTCTTTGCTTCCGTCTCAAATATATATGTGTGTACGCGCTCCTACGTCTCGACACATAATATCGCGACGTACCTTTAGGTATATACACAGACGAGAGTTATGTGGACCTCCACGTGTGCCATTATAACTTTAGCCGCTACTAAATTTATTGAAATCGCCCAAGTTTCTGCGCCGCTGCGGCTCTTGGCACGCGAGTGAGAAAGAGAGAGAGAGAGAGAGAGAGAGAGAGCTCATCGAATAAACGCGATAATGTTTGCACAAGCGGGTGCAATTATATATCCCCGGCGATGTGTATGGCTCGTTTGCGGCGCGCCGACGGACGCAGCAGCTTAAGTATCTCGGCGCACGTTATTTCGCCATTGTTTCTGCATTCTTGAGAACACATTGATCGCTAATGTGTTTCTGGTATGTTATACAGTTTGCTGCGCTCGCGTCGATAGCGTTTTATTTATCGCACCGTTGAGCTTGGAAAAGTTTTACGCGCTAAACTATATATACGATAAACGTCTCGAGCTTTCTTATTATTTATATACTGTTTTATTACCAGCAATTACATTTGAATGATTTTGGATCGTTGATGCGAATTAGTATATATATTTTATTGTGTGCGTGCTTTGAATGGCTTTTGCCTATTTTGAAAGTAACAATAGACTTATTAATGAATACGTACACATTTAAATATTAGAGGGAAATTTCGAAGGACTCATTTGATCCGAGTAAATCATTGATCAAACGTTTCGGTTCAATAAATCCAGTTCACGAGTGTCTATTTGCTTTCGATTGACTGCAGCTCTTTACATTTGCGGGATCTCGCATATACCGAAACGTATATACTATTTTCAAAGTCTCCGAGGAAATTCGGGTATAAGAGAATGAGGGCGAATCGAACGATGGCACGCGCAGGTATATATATAAGCGCCGAATCGTTATACCTATACAAGAGCAGGGAAATGGAAAAAACTAGGGCGTACGAAGTATATAAGAGAGAAAAGAAAGGAAGAAAGTATAGACAATGACGCGGGCGTCATTGATCTCCGGTTAAAATCGAATCACTTCTCGATGTAACAAGATAAATAGTTGTCGGCGACACCGCCGGTGGTCGGACGGGGGGGCCACTATATATATATACGGAACCCGCGGAGTCATGCTGACTCCCGGCGCCCGACATGTGTACCAACGCCAAGCCTTATATACTTATACATTATATATATACGTGAAAATTCATTCGGTTACTTAATCCCAACCTCCTTTTTTCCGTCTGCTGTATACCCTTAGTTGTTTTTTCTTTCTCTCTCTCCTCTTTCTCATTACGTTACCGTCAACTCAGGACTGGAAATCGGTATATGTGTTCGTTGCGTTATAAAAATTATTTTCTGGTAACAATTGCTGCTTCGCACTGTGTTTTGTTAAATATCAGCAATGCATTATTAATATCTTAGTGAATACTTGTAAATTTTCTTTTGCAATTGTTGGTGAGAAACAATTAAGTACATAAAGTTATTTGAATCAGAGCTTATATATTACAGGTTACTTTTATGCATGTGCTTTTCTTTATGTATACTACAATGTCTGTAAACTTTATCATAGTAAAGATTAAGTTTGATTTGCTTCGAATTCAGTAAATTTTCCGTAGAATATAGAAAAATTATTGACGATTGTCATTGTATTTGCAAGGTGAATGCCGCAAGCTGGGTTATAGCTTCCACATCCTTAGAACTGCATAGCCTCGTGGACGTCAACTCATATCTTGGTACTGAACTGCACTACTGTCCCCGCGGTGGGAAATACATTTAGCCGCATGTCATTCGTTCGTCGTGAAGGTTGTGTGTTCTAAACCTTAGACACTCGTAAAGACATCATTGCCAACCGACTTAAGGATTCTCCTTGCGCGAGACTGTATATAGCGCATTTCACGTCGAAAAGTGATATATACGATGATACTATGTGCTATGCCTAAGCTACTCTCATGGAGATAAGACCGACCGATTTCTGCTACGACAAAGAGATATTGTGATCAATAAACGTAGCGAGGAGGCAACAATCATGGAAAAAACTGCATTTTTAATGAGATATATGTATATATAGCTCGTAAACTATTGGGTAAGTTGAGTTAAAAGGTAAAACAAATTATTACCTAATAATAAATCTTTATCTGTAGAAATTCATTTATTAAGAATAGGCTATCGACTAAACCAATTGTTTACATACACCTATAGTTACTTACTACAGCTATATGTATAACTACAATTCATCATCGTTATCGCTATTTCGCATTTATTAGCAAGTAATTCTTTTTAATAAATTCAGCTCCTCAAGTTGACACAACAAAATCACTTCTGAATACTTTAACTATAGTTGGATACAAATGCGGCTGCATAAGCACACATCTCATCGAACATTTCCAAAGAAAACCATTTTTTTCCCTTCGATGGCCATCAACTATTATACCAAGGCTCATTTCGCGCGCGAATCGGAAAAGCATTTTTTCCCTCCCCGCGTTCTCGCGTCTTGATCTGCTATCAACCAAGAGAGAAAGAGAGAGAGACCAGAGCCCTCGGAGTATCGCTGGGTGTTCGCGGTCGAGCGATTTAGCGCATCCGACGAGCTCTCGGTTTACTCACTCACGACCGGGGAGACCCCCGAGGCACAGGGATTTCGCGTTTTTCGAGGGCAGCAGCAGCAGCGGCAGCAGCAGCAGCATCAGAACCGCTACGATCCTCTTTCTTGCCGCCGCGCTGCTGCCCCACAGCCTATATACTCGACGACTCTCTTTTTTTGCTCATCTCCGCAGGCCCAGCCCTGCACATTGGCTTTAGTCACGGATACGCCTGGGCACGTGACTACTACGCAATGAGCCCCAGCTACGACGAGAGCATTTTACAGGTGTTTGCACCGTCTCCCCCCATAGTCAAAGCCACCGCTCCTCGCCTCCACCTCATTCTCCTTCTCCTCCTCCTACTCCTCTTTCTTCTTTCTTGTTCTTGTTCGTCATCTTCTCGCTTTATCGGATGTTACATAGTTTAGCCCTGGGAACGCAATCTGCACGCTTCAGTGATCGTCACCTCGCCCGTTAACGCGCTATCTTTCTTGTTGCTGATGCTCGAGTTCTTCGAAGCGATGAAGATATTTAAATTATCGCCATTGTACTTTGGGTTGCGACAAGTACGTTATTAGTGGTTTCGTGTGATGAAGCAAGAACTTTTTTTTTCTTTTTAATTTTCACATCATTTTCTTAGTTAATTATTATCAAGGAGACCATCTATATATATAAGTTATCCGTATATACTTGGAATCGCAGTATTTCTATATTTAGGTATTCCATCTTAATGAAATCTTGGGATTTAGAAGTAATTTAGTTTATTAATAGAATATAAGTTACCAAGCAAATAAATATTTTGTAGCAAAATTAATTTATTGAACATTAAAGAAACTGAGAGTTAACAAATTAACATACGCCGAGTAATTTTACGTGTCAACAAATGTACTACTAATTTAGTTTGTAAAAGAAATTCTTGTATTAACGTGATTCGATTTTCATTGTTTGTTTATTCGTCATATTTTTTCAATATCTATATTATATTTTTTCTATATTTGGATACATATTCTCGTCTTCGTAAAATAACAAAATGGAAACAAAAACTTATCCACACTTTTCATTTAACATTTTAAATTAATACATCTACCCAAAAATTGTTTTATACTATATTAATCAAAGCGGAAACATAATGAGGGTTGATGGATCCTAATTGTTACAATGAGAATTAAACGAGAATAAAGCTTTAATACACGTAACAATAAAAACATTATTGAACAAAGAAATATAATTTTCACTCATATTCCCCGTTAGCCGCGGCGTCGAAAAAAAGAAGCTACAGTAGGCCCGAAGACGAAGAAGAAGAAGAGGAAGAAGAAGTTCCATAACCAGTCTTCGAGATTCATAAAACTAGCCTTTAAGCGCAGGGAACTCACTATATAGCAATTACCCAGCCCGAGTAGCTAATGCCTAAGGCACTATACACTCGGTGGCTGAGTACCTGCCAGCTTATAAGCGCCGGGGCTAATGTAGGCATCGCGCGCGCGCGCGGCCAGACACTCGACACTTGACGCTTAAATCACTTCATTACGGAATAGCATTACTCTGACGCGCTATAATATGTAAAAGAACAAGCGGACTATGAGCTTAATTGAAAAGCAGCATAATGCAAATTGTGATTTGTACTGTTTTTTCATTTTGGTTTTTTAATTTCTTGGACTAAATTCACATCCTTGCCGTAAAATGAATTGAAGCTGTAATGTTCTTGAAATGAAAGTTAGGCGATTATAATGTACTTTAAAACTTTATTCGGTGCGCGCAATCTTTTAGTTTTAATTGTTCTTACTACTTCACACTGAGTTCTTTGATGAGAAGTATTAAAAGGCTGTAATTTTCTTCGAAGGATTCTTTTTAAATTTCTCTATAATACTTGGGATTCTGGCTTGTTACATATACGATTCGAATATATATTTAACTTTATATATACGTATATAAATACTAAACAAATCGCTTGTTTCAATCTACGTGATCTATTATCGCATATAAAAGCCCTAAGAACCAGTGCGAAAATCAATAAAACTGCGACGAGGACAACACACAATTTGAAACAACATTATAGTGCTGTATAGGTATGAACTCGGTGGTGGGAGGGAGGAAAAATCAAAAAAAAATCCGATAAAATGCCCCGCAAAGTGTGATTGTTCGTGTTGTAGAAGAAAAGGAGAGGGGGAGGCAGAATCGCGCTAAAGGGGGATGGGATTCGAAGTCGGTGAACCGTGGCTTAAGATAAACCCTTCATCCGTTTCTTGCTGTGCCGGCTCTTCCTTTCTTTTCCCCTCTATTCGTCATTCGCCCTTTAATGTAACTTTGATCGATATGTGCATAGTATGAAAATACTGCGCATCTTCGCCACTGAACTTTCAACATATAACTACGGAAATTTTTGCTATCTTATTCTTTAAAAAAAAAAAAAAATCATCGGAACGACTATCTTCGAGTATACTATAGAAAAATTTTATCAATGTACGAAGTTGAAAAAGTATATATGTGTAGTTGCTGAAAAAATGTAGTATAAGTAGATCAATGATTTATTGCGTGGAAAATGAAAAAAAAAAAAAAGAAAAAATAGTTCTGCTGCGATTTGGTTGTACTTTCTAATTGTTCAAGCATGGATGTAGAGCAAAAGCCTATTTTAGCTTGATTCATTAATAAATTTCGTAATCATGGTTAAAAAAGAAAGAGAGGCCTATTGTGAAAATTATTTTTTAAAACGCGATGCTTCCTGATCGAAATGCTAAATTAATCTAGCGTAAAAAGTACCTTGTATAAAATTGCCTTCTAAATTTCATGCAATAAAATGCGAAACTTAGAAAGCGATGTAATTTCGATTAGAATTTATATACCTAATCGAACATCGGAATGACGTATTTTCGTAATGACAAAAGAGCCCCAGACCACACGGCTCACGACGCGTAAACATCGGTTTTATGCAGCGCGCCGTTTCATCTTACCATTGGTCTTTAATTTCACGCTGGTGAATGCGCAGAGGCTCACAGTTGGGATTTATAGTTGTTCCTTTTTCTCTTCCTCTCACACTCTCTCTCTCTCTCTTACTCTCTCTATCTTTGCGCTTCCAGCATTTCACTCCGACTCCCGCTAATATTATTTTTCCCCGACTTTTATTGTTTCTTTTTCAATTTAATTACTTTTAATTTTATTGTTTATCTTTTTCTTACCCATTGCCTTTTTAAAATATAATCACTTATGATTTACAAACCTCGCGCTACGATCTGCAAATAAAGCATAAAATCTAATGCTAAAAATCAAATTAAGTTTATTTTATTTGAGCGTCGAGTGGCAGAACTGTATCCGAGAAATTAATTACTACAATAAATTTTCTGTTCTATGCGGAGCACTCTATATTAACATTTTGGATATTAGAGGGTTCTTTTACGCTATAAACAATTTAAAAAAATTTTGTATCAATAAATCAAGATTAATTAAACATTTAGAACTTTTTAATATATATTTGGACATTTATTTTATCACAATCATTAATAGATAAAAAAATTAATTCCATAAGATCATATGAAAACTTATTTTAAAAAGGCAATTGTTACAATATCAATGCAATAGTTACATTTCATAAAAGAGAAACAGTCTCTTCTTATTTCTTTTTTCTCCTATGTTGATTAAAAGAACAAGAACAGGGCGATCGGGTTTTAATTAGCAAAATCGCCTATACACACTGAAAATCTCTTCGTCGCGAAGTCACAGCAAGGATATTAAAATAGATGGTATGTTTGCAGGAAGCCGTGGTGGCATAAGAAGCTGGTGTCCGCGGAAATCCGGAGGCTCTGATCCGCTGTACCATCCAGAAGGCTGCAGCCGACTAGCAGGTAGTGGTTCGACTTGCGCAGCTGAAGGAAGCGGGCTTTTACTTGGCTGGATTCCGATATCTAGCGCGAGCAGCCGGCACCTCGTCGTATTTTCTGGCGTTTCCCGGACCATCCACCCTTCCTCTCTGTCTCTCCCACTCTCTCTGCTTCTTCGGACAGAGAGAGCCGCGCGCGAGGATCGCCGACGAGGATATATATCAAGCAGTTATTGCGGATGGTATACGGAGACTCATAATTTCCCCGAGTTTGCGCTATTTCTCCGGGCGAGCGACGCACACTAAGAGAAAGAGAGAGAGAGAGAGAGAGAGAGACAGTGAGAGAGAAAACAAAGCGGCTCCAAGACGCCTCTAGAATAAGTGAAATGAGCAATGAGAGAGTGAGAGAAGGAATTGATGCGTGGAAGAGGGCGTGAAGAATCGGAGGATTGGAGCGGGCAGCGACAGCGATAGCGAGCCAGATGCAACGTAATAGAGATAGCTGACCAGAGAGAGAGAGAGAGAGAGTACGCGCGCATATAACCAGGCCTGCGTGCGGAAAACTGAAATGAAGGGAGATTGCGCGAATAGTAGAGAGACAAGAGAGAAGATGTAAGATTATACACACTTTCTCTCCGTATATATATCTTTATTCTCTCGTCTTTCTCTTAGACGCAGCTTCTTCTCCTTCTCTGATTTCCTGGCGCGAGCTGCCGCCGCCGCCGCCGGAGCTTCCGCACGTCCGTCACGAAAATCGGAGAACGATATGTGCATGTGTGTGTGTGCACGAGACGCCTTCGTTGCAGGCGGACGTTACGAATGGGGGATTGTCGGTCGGTGTAGAACACTTATACTGCTCGACGCGCGCGGGCTTTTCGCTTGAGGAATGACGTGTTTTGTCAACTCGAGAGTCGAGAATCGCTAACTGGGTTGCGTAGATATCGTAGATTCTCGAGATATTTTCATAGAGCTGACGCTTGGATGAGATCGAAGCTTGCATTCGACGTGGACTCGTTAAAATTTTTGACAAATAACTATATTTAAATACTAATTCGCAATATTGCAAACATTTGAATTCACATAGAAACCTTGAGTCCATCATTATTACTTGTATACCAATGTAAAACTTACATAATTGGCAAATTAGCACAATCGCCGCATTATAGATTCGTTTGAACACCAAGCTCCGATCAATAGTCAATCGACAATTACTAAATTCCACATCTAAGAACATGGGATTAATCGATTAGTCAACATCCGCTTGCATTAAACAGACTAAGAATAAAAAAGAATATACCGCGAGGTGCAGGTATACAGCCCATGGACAAACAACATTTTTTAAATAATCGGTAATGAAGCTGCGACGGCATTTGTAAGTCTGCCTATATCTCGAATAACAAACGCCAAAGCGCGCGCGCGCGTAACACTTCCATGAACGACTGCTGGAATAAAACGAGATGGAAACAGAGAGAGAAAGAGAAAGAACAGTTCCGCAACCCATGCGTATTGATCGGTTTCTGAGGAACGAGCCGCAACGGTATATAACGCGCCGATTTCGCGAAAAAGCTAATGAATATCGAACGAGTCCGGTGAAAAGCTGCTGCACGCGCCGCGGCTCGTGTTACTTTGATTGCGTCAGTGTCCGCGGCTGTGCAGGCGGCATCACTGCACCGAGGAATAAATATCCATGGAAATGTAATCGAAAATCTCTCGTGCTTGTTCCTCTCTCTGTCTCTCTCTCTCTCTCTCTCTTTCTCTGTCTCCTCGTTCGCGATTATAAGCCGATGTGCAAAAAAGAGCGCGTAATACACATACATATATTGCAATCGGCGCGTGCATCGATAAAAATGCAAAGGTTTTCCTCCGAACAATAAGCCATTGGAATCGTAATCAACTACTTATAGACGTTCGCTATGACGGCGACTTTTCTCCTATTCCCATCTATGTATATACCATAACCTGCACATGTGTCCATGCGAATTCCTTTTTCTCTCCATCGAGTACGTATGTATCTGTGTTTGAGTGTTTGTGTGTGTGTGCCTGTGTGTGTTCGTGTACGCAGCGATGGCATAACATTCGCGGTATCGAGCGAGTGGGTTACGAAAGAAAAATATTTCCTGGCCAATCAATCAATATTCAACGTGCATGTTAATGGCCGATTAATACACTACGTATACAAGAGATATCTGACTCGTTTCTCTCGCGATTCCTCTCGCACAGTCCACACATACAAACACACATAGATACAGTCACACAGACAGAAATCCTTGCATTCGCGGCGTGCCACGGGGAGGTCGCTTTTTCATAAGGTTTTGCAATCGATCGGGGCTGCTTAGTTTGTATGCAGCGCTCGTCGACCGCTGGCCGAGGAGCTTATAAGTAACACAGTAATGACATGGCCTGTCATGCCTGTGGAACAGTTCGTTTTCCTCCTCCTCCTCCTCCTCCTCCTGTCTCTCTTTCTCTCTCTCTCTCCCTCTCTCTCTCTACCTCTCTCTTTGTCTTCCCATTTCTTTCTTGTTTCTTAATTCCTCTCTCTGCACGCGTACCTACACGCGCAATTCGCGCTTTTTCCATCTCATTCTTTCTCGCTCTTCGTGTATTTTCTATTTAGCTCGAGCGTTTCATTTTCTTGCCACACGCTCGCGTGCGTGGTGCGTGTGTGTACATTCCCACCGATAACTCGTCTTCTTTATCTTTATTAAGTATGTATTTTTCGTTTCGCGACGCCTTGCGCTACATCTGACGAATTGGTTGTGTGTGTGCGCGCTTCGCGATCGACAACAAATACTTTGAAATATTCATTTTGATATTATTTATATGATGTGTTGATGATAACGTCATTTAAGTACTTTTGTTATTGCAAACACGAGTCCCATTAACGATTGTACATGTTTAATGCAATGCTTGTTATTTATGATAGGAATACATTTATAATATTGTAAGATCAGAATAGATAGTTTCGCATTATGTTCGAAAAAGAAATTTGATGAAGCGATTAGTTGACTAGGATTAATTTCGAAGGTAATTTTATTATAAATTATAATGCTATACTGATCTCGGCATTCATATTATACAAATCAAATTCATTGTTTTATAAATGTTCTAACCTTCAAAGTAAACATTGATCGAAGAGGAAAGACAAAAACTCGCCTTCGTGTAGGTAATAAATCCAGCCGATATTGTAAATTTTCTGAATAGTTGGAATATTCTATTGCTTCTCGTCAATAGAATTCCTGTTCCATATTCTTAGAATAGAACTCGATAAATCTTTATCGATTTGAAAATAAAATTTATCCTTGTAAATTGACGTTTTTATACTTAATTCATCAGCTATTTTGTCGATGTAGACTGACTGAGAGAACATTGGAAGAGCAGAGCTATCAAGACAAGGGTATATTGAATAAAAAAACATATTTCGAATGATTCAGGGTAAAAAAAATTTATTTCAAAAGTATTTTAGAATCCTGCATTGTATTAAAGTGTTAGGTTAGTGTGTGTGTGTGTGTGTGTGTGTGTTGTTACAATGCGAAAATGAGAGGATATTTCATGAACTGTATGATGAAATCCACAAATTAAACGAAATAATGGGGTTTCTTGACTTTCACTCCGAATTCTGCTAGAGCTGGTGTCAAATCATCCATCGTTAATTTGTATTTCGTATCGTTGCTGTTGTCTTTGTTATTACCGGCTCGTTTTTTTTTACAATGTTGCAGAGCGTCGTTTGCAATTTCGGATACAAATTTTTGAGCTGCTAATGAAATTAGTTTTACTCTGCAATAAAATATTTTTCCAATGAAGAAAAAAACAGTTTATAAAAACAACTTATTTCACTGCAAAAATATAAAGTGCGTAGTACTTACATTCTAGGATCTGTGTTGTTACTGCAGCCAGCGACATGTATATAATGTTCAGTAACTGCATCTGGAATCTAAAATGTTAAAATGTTTGTAAAGAACTATTTACTGTTATCAATCGTTTGTCTTTAATAAATTTTATATATCGTTACCGTTGGAGTGTAGTCCTTGTGTTGTAATATGAAATCTGCCAAGATCATCCCACGGGTCTCGACTTCTTCAGTCTTAGTTTCAATTTCATCATTTGAGTCTTTATTAATATCGATTTCATTGTTTGTTGCCATGTTTCCTACTGAAATTATAAATCATGAATAAGTTATGACAAAATTATAAGGAATACGTATAAAACATGTATCATTTTGTTGTTATTTAAAAATAATAATTTTTTACGTCTGAGAAGTAGCTTAACGCAAACAAACTTCGATCACAAGAGACATATTTGTGTACACGTTGATAGATTAAAAACTTTCTACCGGGATATAACATAATTTATTTTCGCTTATTTAAACAATATTCTGTATCTGAACTTACCAAGTTTATGAATGTATGTAGTTAAATATTCAAGAGAGCGTCGCCTGGAGTAGCGTTTGTGGACGAAATGTGGAACCTACTAGGTTTGCTACTGCTTCAATAATCAATGTTACTGCTTGAACGTGGCTGACTGAACTAACTGGCAGTCTGTGCGTCCACACTTATAGGGTTCTGCATTTGTTTCGTTCTTTTGAAACGTGTATAGTAAGCGTTTATACCTGTGCACATTTGTGGATGAATTAAGGTTAGGTAGAACGGGAGTTTAATCCTAGTAAGTAAAAAGCAAAAGCTTTGTTCCCTTTTCTTTTCTCTTTTGTTAATCGATAAGATCTTTCCGAAATTTTTCAAAACCTTCTTTTTAGTTGTAAAAGAGCCCTCTAAGAAGTTGTCTGAAAAATTGCTTATTAAATTTTGAGCTTTTGTAATTTTGCGAAATATGGCAATTTTGAAGAGGTTAAAAATATTTGAGAATCATGCAAAAAATTTTCCCGTAATATTTGAACATCGATTGCACTTTTTTGCAGCATTTTGAATT
>UELV01143070.1:0-11930 GCA_900490015.1 Megastigmus stigmatizans | reverse complement strand
GAAAGTTCAAGGATATAATTTCAACAAGCCAAACAAGCCAATAAATAAGTGTAGCCTCGCTCGCGTATATATATATGTAACACAGAAACAGCGAGCGTAGCGATTCCGTTCGTCGTATCGGCGCGGTCACCCCGAAAAAAGGGGGATGAGAGGGAGAACGCCAAGAGCGCGCTATATGATGCGCGGTGGCGTGCAGGGGGCCGCGGAGATTTGGGGCGGAGAGCGGAGGCGGCGACGGCGGCGGTGCGGCGCTCCGCGACAACAGGTAGTGCCGGAACTTAGCCTCGGTGCATAGCCTCGGTATAGCCGCGCGGGAGCTCAGTCCATGCGGCGAGCGCGTCGCGAGCGCCACGCTCCGAGCTTCTGTAATACTCCCCGGCGATCGCCGCCAGTTGCCGAGTCTCCCGAGTGCAGGTCTCTCATGCCGACGCCGTCCCGAGCTTAGAGGAGCGAAGTCGTGCAGCCGCGAACCACATAAGGACTGTGCCGCTGCCGAGCTCCTCTCGCAGTTCTTGCGTGCCTCGAGGGAGCCGCACTTCATTCTACCAGTAATTTCTTTTAACTTTTCTCTCGACGCCTGCTGCTACTGCCGCTGCTGCTGTTGCTGCTGCTTGCTCCTTGTTTTCTTTTCCATCCCTACCTGTACGCTGTGTATAGGGGCAGCTGCACCTTCCCTCTCTCTCTCCTGCGGCAGCTTTGGGCCACTCGAAGCGCGGGGCTGAATCCGCAAGGGATAAAGGGATCGTTTGCGGGTACGAGCGATGCCCCACAATAGACAAAGTTGGACACTCTCTTACCCCCCGCGATGCACGGCTCCCGCGACACTTTCGAGCCAATTACGAAAGGGCTAAGGAATAGGCGCGATCATAGGAGGGCCCCGGGGGGGTTGGGTTTGGCGTACAATAGTCGGAGCTCGCGCATGGGTATATACGGAGGCTCCGCATTACGAGCCATAGCAGCGGGTCGAATTATGGAAGGAGCTGCACTCGGGCTCCTGTGCTTTCCCTCGCTGCATAGCCATGCTCGTCAGAGCCTCTGCATTACATAATCCTGTGCACATCTATTTTTGCATATATAATGCTATGGTCGATCGATTCGGCGCGGCTGTTCCCACCGATCTAATATCGCGCGCCTGCTGGCCTCGTGCAGCGCGCTCTGCGTTCTGCGGAGCCCTTATTATTCCGACTTTTACGAGCCTACCCTCCCAAGGCGCGACACCGCACGCGGTATCCGCACGTGGCACTCAGGGGATCAGCTCAACCCCTCGCCAAGCGATAAATATCCCATTTCCAATAATAGCTTTGCGGAATTAGTTATTATTCGGCCGCCCCGTGCCCTTAAGCCACTTGTTGCCATAAATCGTCGACGGCTCTGTCAGCGGTCTCCACGGCCTGCAAAAAGAGCTGATGCTGCTGCTGCTGCTGCTGCTGCTGCTGCTGCTGCTGCTGCTGCTGCTGCTGCTGCTGTGAGCTTCGTTGCAGTGAGTATATACGTATATATAGAAGACTGGTTAATTAATAGGATAATTTGCGAGCCTCTTATCTAGGATTTCCGCGATCAACAAAGCTCTAAAGGCCCGCATAGCGAGCGATGCACACGACGAGAC
Organism: Megastigmus stigmatizans; assembly: GCA_900490015.1. Taxonomy (NCBI): domain Eukaryota; kingdom Metazoa; phylum Arthropoda; class Insecta; order Hymenoptera; family Megastigmidae; genus Megastigmus; species Megastigmus stigmatizans. The sequence continues at coordinate 10,324 of UELV01143070.1, read as the reverse complement.
TCTCGCAGCTGCACGGGTGAGCTTCTTGCCCCAGGTCTGCATGTGCCGGTAGCAGCTGATGATGCTGCGTTCGAAAAAAGTATCTCGATCGTTAGGCCGCAGGTTCGGTTTCTTGCCTTAGGAGTGCGGACAGCAGCTCATTATATAGCAGCTTTTTTCCCTCGCTCTTTTTCTTCTACGTGCTCTCTGCATATTATCTCATTCAATGTAGCGCGCCTAATTAAGTCGCGATCCAAAACGACAATTTTTAATTCAATACTACCTGCCACTAGGTCGACAGCCAGTGAATTATATGGCTCTTTAGTGAATCGGCGTTACATACTTTACTTTGCGCGTTGCAAACGAAACTTGGTATACTGCAGCGAAAGTGATTATATCGAGTGAGGATATATAAGAGGGAGCGAAGCGTCAGTCATGACCTATATACATGTGAGGTTGATGATGTGTGCCTGAAAAAAAAAAAAACAAAGCTCCCAAAGGAACACTTCATTCGAGTGCTTGATTGAACGTGTAATCGAAACGCTTTGAAAAAATTAAACAGAACGGGGTCAAAGAGCCCCACGCGCTTCATTGTCCTAATTTCGTTTCCGACTTTATGACCAGCGCTCCCGAACTAACTGCCTATATAACCTTTTCAAATGTATAACGAAATTCGTTAATATGCATAGGTATCACAGCGCGAAAACATACAACCGCTTACCACGGTATTGTTTTTTAAGCTTAACAGTTCACGAGAAATTACTTCCGGATAGCAGTGTATAGGTAATGATTACCGCTTAGTCGCTTTTATACGTATACTAAACTCCCACTATTCAATTTCTGCCATTTCCATGCGAGACATTATTAATTGATAAATTATTGATTAGCCTAATCTTTACGAGAACTACCAATTGAAACGGTCGCGAGTGACATACTTTATGAAAGGCTGCATATATAGAATAGCAAGGTCAATGCTAGTGTCGATAGCGTGATAATATTGTGAACTTCTGTACTTTAGTTTAGTTGGCGATAGTTTACTTCTACTGGAATTCACACATGGCACACGATATTGTTTATCGACAGTGTTAACCTCGTTTCAACTTTTTGCCCATGAATTCTGCTGTGAGTAATTTTTCTTTTTACCGACTGCGACGATCAAGTTTTTTGTGTTAAACAAAAATGACATCGCTTCATGGACTGAAACGCGACGAGAAAAAAAACAACCTTAATTTTAAATCGATCGAGATTTTATTGGATATATGTAAAATTTCTAAGATTTAATTTTCATGCATAAATAGTTTATCGAAGGATTCGTGGTTATGCATGAACATTTTTACGTTATAACGCACTAATGAACGCGGTGGAAAACAAATTGCTATTTTTACGTCACGAATCGATATAATTCTGTTAGTCGCGGTGAACGTTTTTTTTTTCTGTGACCGCATTCCATCATTTGCATAGAAGAGTAATATTTTTTTCCGGGTGCCTAATTAATTATACTCGATTTGATACATCTCCTGCTTATTTTCCTTTTGAGCAATTTCATCTTTGTTATAGATAAATAGGAAAATCTTGTGACATAGCACAACTGAGAGTTATATCTAATTGTATTCCGCTTATAGGAATTTTAAGGGGTATACATATCTTACAAATGCGTCTTTTGTAAAAGCATTTTGACTTAGAGATAGGTCATTCAGAAAAGGATGAAAAATGAATGGGCGAAGGCTTTCGGTACCGTGCAAACTAAGCATTATTCTTTTTATTCATATATTGCTACGGATACTTTTATCATTTTTCTTGACAACAATCAACTATTCTTCAATGTCATTGACTGCTTACTTGGCCTAAAAACATGCAACTGATTTAGTTATTATAGGCTAACTGATGGTATTACTGCGGATTTGTACGTAGCGCGACATTCGGCATTCAAATAGAACTATATGCGTCACCAACTGCGACTTTTTTTTCTATTTATATGATTATATTTGAAGTTTTGATAATCGTTAGAAACAGTTAGATATATAGGACTATAAAACAGGCGTTCAATCTAAAAAGCAAAGAATGGAAATGTGTTATTAAGTACTGCGGATTTTTTCTTCATATTCGCAATAAAAAATTTCTAATGTTAATGTAATAAAAAAAGAATCTATTGCATAAATAACTATATTAAAATCTCAGCGATGTTGATATATTATTTTTAACCAAAATAGATGTGGAAAATTTGAGTTGGTTTTGAGATTACACCGTTCAGTCAAAAAATTCCGCAGTAATACCTGCAATCGATATCTATGTACATGTCTATGAAGCTATTACTACGAACGGATATACGATACATAACAATAAATTGTTAATAATATGTTTTCTGCTGTTTTTTTCTCATAGTCTATTAGTTTAAAGGTAAAGTAATTGTGAAATATATATATATTTTTAAGGCTTTATATGTTTATAAAAGTTATATTCCACAGTAATACCTTCACTTACCTAAACTACATCGTGCGACAAAACTTCCTTTGTTTGCATTAGTTTAGCATAAAAGTAAAAGCAGTAAAGTTTATCGAAATTGTTTTAATTATCTATTCGTAATTATGAAACGAAAGAGATTTAACGATATTTCAATGTCTGCACTGAACTTTTCAAAATTAAATCCAGTATATAGCATCCTAATTACAAACTTTATACTCGGAATATTTTAGATTTTAAACTACTTTGCGAAATATTTATTTTTGTAGCGGGAACTTTAAAAAGTCCAATTTTTTTATTGTGCATACACGCAGATACTAAAAATGCATAGAACTCCACAAAATGTATTGAAGCACGAACTGATTTAGTTTGCCTTATCGTGTGTTTTATATATTTTTGTGACATGTAGTATTAATTTCTCTTTTTATAAATGTAACGCGAGATTGATCTCATCTTTGGTAGAAGCCTTGGTGAGTTATTTTCTGGCCCTTAGTCATTATTTTATAAACGCACTTTTTACACAGAGTGCCAGACGAAAAATATTGTTTATTTATTCAGTTTTGGCATATTTAAACTACAAAATTTAAATATATGCAGTTAAAACAGCTGGATTGACATTATTACTTAAAGATTGTGAATAATAAAAATAGTTAAACAATACTGAATGCTACATATGCACTTGTTTGTGTATAATTGAAAAAATAAAATGTGACAATTAAATAAAATCGATATTAGTATGAACTCAAATATTCTTTAATTAGTTAATGAATTTCTGGTATTTCAGACATACTTAAAATGACTTTTTTCACTGTACTTACAGCATAATATGTTATTGTTTGACATTTTAAATATGCTTAATTGATTTATTATATCATTTTGCAGTCATTATAATGATAAAAATTATTAAAATTTGGGGTTAGAAAAATAAAAATAATTACTATATACTATTAATCACTGTTTATCAATAATCATTTCGTAAATATTATTGCAAAATTTACATTCTTTAATTATCCAATTTGCAAAATTATACCACCAATTTTATAATTCTATAATATATGTATCTAAATTGTATGTATATCATAATCTAGTATTTTTTTGGCAATTTGATTTTTAATTACCGAAATGAAACAGCGTTTTAATTAGTGGACCCTAGCGGTAGTTAAAGTCGGTAATTTACTATCAGGGAGTCTTTGAGCTTTGGTTCGTCATAATTAAATGCACAAGTGGTTTGAATATAGATACAAGTATATATACAATAGCATAAGCGACTTTGTACCTAATTGATAAAAGACAGATATTGCTATTTTTAATAAATTAGTTGTATGCACAATAAATAGTTACAAGATAATTGTTATGATACAATATAATTAATTTAAAATTACTAAAAATTATACTTCATTAAAATATTAAGATTTTTAAAGAGTAATTTAGTAAGAACTTAATTTTGGATAATTTCTCAGAATATATTTTGACAATCTTTTAATAATAGCAAGAGTACATAATTCTTTCTTATATTATTTTTTGTTTCTTACTCATTGACTTTACAAATATTTATTTTATGCCATATGAAACTTGTGATTAAAAACTGATTAGCTATTAGAAGCTGATCATTCGCTATTGTGTGTTGACACAAAATACAATTTGTCATATGAAAAATTCAAAAGATTGTTTAGTTTGGATTCTGAATATAATCCAAAATTTTTTGTTATAGCACATTTCATGAGTTTGACTTTTTTTATTCGTGATACTGTTATATGGTCTGTGAAAAACATGGAGTATTCACGAAGTAGGCTTTGTCATATACTTTTGGCGATTTCGGTAATCATTTCATTAACGGCATATGTCTGCTTTTCTTTTGCAACTTTCAATGCTTTAACTTTTTATACAAATGTGTTAGAAAAATTTTTAGACACAGTGTCCTGGATAGTTTAAAGTCTCATCTTACAAATCCCATCGTCCAAATTTACTTAGAGGTTGATTTCTTTTCAAAAATTGGATATTTTCAATTCGAGAAAGTCTTGCTAGATGATATTATGATTCGAATCAAATGTGATTATATAACATCCCATTGAATTTTTGTCCATTATGGTAGAAATGTTAAGGAGCTTCTATGAATAATTGTAAGCGAGTTCAAAACTGAATAATATAATTCAACGTATAGAGCACTTAAAAGTATCTTGTTTCCAATAGCCACAAAAATATTCCTGTTTAAAATATCGACATGAATCCACATGGATTCCACCTGGCCCCACTTAGAATTCACCTGGATCTACTTAGCACATTAACCAGTCAAACTCGTCAATTTTCTACCAGGACAAGCAATTCACAATATAAATATTTATTGTATTAGTACTTTAAGGTATTGGAGTAGCAAATTTTTTTTATATAATCTTGAGTGGTGAGAAAGTGTCTTCGTGTTTATTGGAATAAAGGAGGACTCCGGCGAGATCAAAATAAAAGAGGAATAGTACAAAACATAGATCGTTACTTAGGGCATAAAAAATATTAAAATAAAAAAAATTGACTCCCTTACATGATGGGAAAGTTTAAAAAAATTGATTGAAAATCGGAAGATCTTCCTATACTCGTCCGTTTCTATACTTCCATGTATTAACCATAGGGAACAACCATTTCGACTTTTTTTTAAACATTTCTCATCGAATAAGGAGACTAATTATATTTAAAGTAAACGACTCTTTATATTTATACTCTAGATGATAGTACAAGTTTCGTACGTTTCCAATAGGGGCTAATGTCGGAGTTCTCCTTACTTTTATAAATTTACTTCTTAAAAAAATATATACAGTCTCTTTGCAGACAAAAATGATTGAACAAAATTTGTGACTGCATTGTCAAATTTATTGTATTATATTAACGAACTTATTTACCAAATAATGAAGTAATGCACTTATTAATTTTTTTTATCACATAAGTCAAATGTGCAATGTTGGATATTTTCTTAGGCATGTTTACTTTTATGCAAAGATTCATTATAGTCCACAGCTACTAGTATGATGTAATTTCAGATAATTGTGAATATAATATACGATGCAAGTATTGTAGTGGCCGACGGCTATACAAATATATACGTTATTAACATTAGATTGTCGGTGTATTCTTGATGAATTCTAGCAGAATGAGTAACACTGTATTTGTAAAATAAGAATATCTGGAACCTGCAGTTTTGAGTACACAGCACTAAATTACTTTAACCTTGGTGGAAAATAAATGTGTAAGAAACTGGGTTATTTAGTACCCTAGCATTACTCAGTATCATTCTGTATTATTGTTCATCCAGTTCAAATTACTTTGTCACAGTTGTGCAGCTTTGAATTTTTCGTAAAGATTATGACCATATTATTTTGCGGAGTAAACGTGATTTTGTTGAATATCTGCTTTGTATATTCCATTGTTATTATTTTGATAAATTAATATAACATAGATTGTTTGTTTTCCCAAAAATTGGGGATAGAATTCTTTTTATGATTCATTTATTTATTCCAGAATGCAATCACCAGATAATTAATTTATCATTAAATATATTAATTAAGTTAATATTGCAATCGTTTCTTGTGGTTTTGATTAAGTTTTCTCTTACAACTTATCTTCGGAAACACGAGCAATTTGTAAGTTTATCAAAATCTTCTCACGCTTGCAAGACCACAAGCTTAAATTATTTATGTTATCATATGCCGTTCGTTCGGGACGTTCGATATAGCGATGTGATAAAAATATTTTGAAGTATTTCATTGATGCGTATGGTATAAAAAAGCATTAGTTACATTAAATAATTTTAATATGTTATTAGTTTCTTATAACTTATTGTTAAATAAATTTTTATCATTATTTCTAAGAAAATAACACAAGAACACCATTCTACTTTACAAGAGAAGGCGTTCCATTTTTTTAAAAAACGATATTAATATGTCTCACTTAAAGAAGACATCAATGTATAGAAGTCATTTCAAGCGATTTAATAATCGTTGGATTGCACCGTTAGAAGATTTTGTCATAAAATGTTTGAATGGATACGCATTGATAGTTATACTATGCTTTGGGCATAGATATCTGAAAACTAGTCGAATCAATAAACGTGAGCAATACAGTAGGCGCTCAAAGCTATGCGTTCAGACTGTTAAATTAAAACGATATTCGAAGACAATCGCATGAAAGACAAACCAATTTATCATGCCAATAATTGTTTTATCCCTGTTATATTTTTTTAAGCTACAAAATAATTTAAGATATTATTTAATGGGGATAAAAAATCAGTATAATGTAAATTACAAGCTATAAACTTGATCCTTGTAAGAAGCTAAATTAATTTGTAAATAAATACGTAGATCACTTTTTGTAAACAGATTGCAGACGTTGATAAGTCAGTCATGCATGTCAAATGTGTATTATTAGAGTTTTTGTTTCTAATTTTTGGTACATTATACTGATAAATAGATGGCAGAACAAGCAATATATTTCAAAACAAATTAAATCTCTAAATTCTATATGAAATCGATACATTCCGCTCCAAAGTTAGTTAATCAACGTGGCCAAAGTATATGTGTATTATTGATGACTTGTCTGACTGTACTCAGAACTGAACTACTAAATATTTATGACGTGTTAATATATATTGTCATTTTATAAAATATTCCTTATAACGTGATTTAACTAACGATCTAGTTAATAATAAATAATTGCTTAATATTTACAACATTTTATGTATTTAAGAATTATGGATCATAAAAACTGATTTTCTTTTATTCATTTTCGCATAAAAATATGGACCTTGATTACTTCATTACTGAACCTCCTTAAATTAAATTATAATTTAGTCATTTTTCGACTAATGATTATAACTGATGGACTAATTACACTTCTTTATCTTCCTATACAAATACACTTTAATAATATTTGATTTATTATATACGTTTATTATAATTTTTGTTAATTGTATCTTTGAAAGCATAAAATATTTTCATGTCATATTTATTAATACTTTAGATTTATTTGTATTGGGATAAAATATTCAATTTTTAGCAATTTCCTGAAAAGATTCCTAATTGAATTTTTCTTCTTCCTAATTTTATTTGTCAGCAGTTAAGTCAGCGTTTTTGACAAACATTATTATATCTATCTGGGTTCACCGGCGGGAAATAGTCTTTCGTATTATTGAATTACAGGCGCATATCTACTTAATACTATGTTTTAAAAATGTTATAATTTAATTTTTTCTTGTTCCAATTATATGAATTATATAACTTTAGTAATAAAATTCAAAATTCAATATTTTGAATATTTATATTTTAATAGTGAAATGTTAATAATGAGTGACTAAATTCTAAATAGTTTTTTCAATATTATTGAATAAAAGTCTTCGATATTTAAAAATAAATCAATGTAACTAAATAGAATCTTTCATTTCAGATTGTAAAGTATTTAAAAGTGCTTTTCTCTTGTTCAGTTAATCGATGTTTTGATACGAACCTCGCCGCCAAATTTAAAGCCAGGTGTTGCTATAGATTTAGGCTAGGAATGACTAAGTAAGTATATCGTTGCTACTGTGTAAGAAGGCGACAACACAGAATCCAGTTGGAAAAGACGGCAAAGCAGAATCCGATTGCAAAAGGTGACAACAGAGAATCTGGTGGGAACAGGGGACAACTCACGATTTTTTTTTCTTTGAATTTTACGCTAACAGCGCAAGCGCAAAACATTGTGTATTGATTTAAAAGGCACAAAAATTTTTAAAATTGAAAATCGTGAATCCACATATAGGTTTTTAAGTTTGCTGAATACGAATCTGAGATCAGAAATATGAAATACGAATAAAATCTCAAGTAACTTTTTTAAATAAATATTTATTTAAAAAAGCTAGGCGAGACTGGGGTAAAGAAAACTTCTTAAATTATCATCTGAAAAATATAATATTGGTAGAAAAGTAGTCCATTCAATAAATTTATGTAATAGAACAATGATCTTAAAGCATAATTGTCAAAATAAGTCATTTATTCAAAGTAATTAAAAATTAAGTTTTGAATATGCGTTAACGGATTTTTTTTCAATTTCACGTTTGCGATTTATGAAGTGTCATACATATACGCGCAGACACACACACAGATCCACACACACACACTAGTCCACAATGGTCCATCTGCATTGAGTAGGGTCTGACGTCATAGACTGACTGAATATTTCCAGACTAACCACTGAACAATATCACTTTAATATAATGTAAGTTTTATGGTATTTTTATATTTAATGTGCTTTATCTCTAGTCAAAGTAACGATAAAGTTTTCTTTCAATTTTCTGTGATCTTGGCAAATTCTGAGAATAATTCATCGAATCTATTTATTGTGGCGCACCTGTTTTTTGAGTGACAGCTTTGGATGATGCTGCCGTCGCCTCAATATCTACATATTTTTTATTTTTCTGAGCCAAAATTATATTGCTCCTAATAGATGTATGTATTATGCTCCATCCGTAAATGGAATGCAGAGTATATCCATGAATCAAAGTATTAACTATTAAATTAAGTATTATAAATATAATTATTATTCCCATAATACCAGCAAAAAATACTTCAAAGTTAGTAAAGCCACTCCAGATTTTTTAAAGGACATTTTTCGCTACTGTCTCAAGGGTTGCACGATCTATTAATCGTCTAAAGTCCACTCTCGATGAAGATGAACTTCTGCAATACAATTTTCATTTCATTTTTTCAATAATTTTAGATATTCATACTGGGTATATTGTGAGAATATGTAAGTGATCTAAATCCTGAGGTGTAAATATACATTCTTCCATCAATCCTGGAGCATCTTGGTATTTCCATATTGGCGTTCTTAATGGTTCTAAAATTGGTGGTACTCTTCCTTCTTGAGGCAATGGCGAAAATTTTAGCCAAGTTTCTTCTACTAAAATACATTGCAGGAAAGATGTTATGAGTATACTGGCTGTACCTATTTTGTATATATATGGGTATGTGAATTTTGAATTATTTGTCTTTTCAATCCATAACGATCTAAAATAATGTCTTTATACATATTTGAAAATTGCGATTTCATATGTTTTACACTCGAACGCGAATATATTCATAACTCTCAAATTCCAAATAATAAAGCCGTAATGGGCAGGGATTTGAAATTTAAGACACAGTTCCAATTACACATTAATTGAATCTATCCTTTATTAACGTTCATTCTCTTTTACTTCCAATTAAACGCAATATAAAATAATTTAACGTTAGACGCTTATCGGATAATCGCACGACTATAGGAATTGCGACGGCTGCCGATGCCAACAGATCTCTCGCACGATGCTCGCCCAACGAGTCTCGCTCCCATACCTCGGATACTACGCTAATCAATTGACATTATTTTATAAGATTAAGGATATTGTACAAAATTGAAAAGAGAAAAAAATAATGGGACAATTAAAATAACATATAAACTGCTAAGATAAAAAGAATACTTGACAACTTTTGAGATGATTTCACAACTTTCAGCCCAATTTCGCCATAAGAAATTGGACAATTCCTGTAAACTGTGTAACGCGGCAAATTGCACACGCTGAATTCCGGGAAAATGGAGATAATAATCTACGGCGCGAAATAACGTAACGAACCCACGAAAAACTCCCGACGATTCAACCTATGCAACTTCCCGAGACGCGCTATGATCTATTTAAATTAGCACCGAACTCGGCGAGATTTAATTTAAGGGCGCCAGACAATGATGTCGCACGCTGGATCGATGTCACGTTCCTCCGCTGGCTGCTCGGGTGAGACTCTCTCTCCAGAGGGGATTCCGTCGAGGAAGATGCCTCGGGATGGGCACTCCCGGCGTCTAATCGGTGCTGCTGAAATTCGCGAAAGACTCTACGTGC
>UELV01143068.1:0-16813 GCA_900490015.1 Megastigmus stigmatizans | reverse complement strand
GAGAGATACAGAGAGAGAGAGAGAGAGAGAGAGAGAGAGAGAGAGAGAGAGAGAGAGAGAGAGAGAGAGAGACATTCGACAGGGCGCGCGAACTAATTCCACTTTCACATATTGCACGCGATCGCGGTAGCAGCCATGAGGGGGGGGGGGGGTTCTACAATAACTCCTTTGCGCCTAGAACATTATAACCGAGCATGCACATGCATTTTAATGGCCGTTTCGTCATGAATGCGTAATAAAGACTTGCACACGAGTGAACGGGCGAGCATGTCATGGCACGAATACAAAAAGTGATGTCTTGTATACAATTATTTATAATATAATTTTAAAAGTCTTAAATTCAAATAACTATTATAATCGTACATAATTTTTCTGTTATCCAAAGTTAGTTTTTTAAATTTTCTTCTACATTATAAATACTTCGTTATATTTGAGGAGGTACATAGGCTACCGTCGTAACAATAACTTTACTGCGCTTCGCCGTGTCTCTCTAGCGTTTTTGCACGGATAGTTTCTCTCAACTTTTAAGAGGATCTGTACACAGAAGCTCCACCCCTCGTACCAACGCACAAAGGGGACTCTCCATATATACACAAATACTAGTATACGCCGAGAGAAATCGAAGTACGGCAACGTTGCATTTAGTTTGCTTTGCGCAATGCGCATGCAACTGAGAGAGAGAGAGAGAGAGAGAGAGAAAGCAAGCGAATTGTGAGTTTAGTTTTCGGCTGTTTTGTTTATATGACAAGTACGAAAATGAATGGATTTAGATTAAAGAATGGAAGATTTGGGACGAGAAAAGCTACAGAAAAGAAATCAAAGGCCGAAAAAAAATCATTCGAGGAATAGAAAACCAGTGCTATGTTTACTGGAAAGCGAATTGTTGATGTAGTCGAACTTTGAAAAAATCTGAAATGCTCTCAGTGCAGTGAAATCTTAAGCTTGGAAAATGTAAAAGATATATGAGTTTTGGAAAAGTCTTCATTCCATTTTCAAAGTACTGAGCCTTAAATGCAACGTATTAACCTCTGCGAATACTGCAAATATAAATACCGAAGACCAAAACTATTCAGAAGTAAACAAGACGGCTGTACTTGATAAGTTTTATCAATATATGTATATTTTGAAAATATTAAATTAATCTTTTAATCTTAACAACAATTATAGTAGTTTGATATTAATTTTAAAACATTCATTGTAGGTGCCATACATAGTGGTACAGGTTTCACTGCGATTAATTAATTCCTAGCTTGTATGGGTATCTCGTGTATATCTAATGAATTATACAACAAATATGAGCGCATAGTGGAACCAGCAGTAGAACAAACAGCGGAAAAAAGCTGCAAGAAAGCTGTAAGAGTGTTTCTAGAATATGAATATTGTGTTTACAGGCAGTATAAATTAATGAGATATCATTTCTAATTAATATTATTTAAAATTTACTTATATTCTATTTTTTATATTCATTTAAATAATATCATGTGATATGTTTTATAGAAAGTATTATTGTAATCCATTAACAATTGTTTCGTCGATTAATATAAATGTGCTTCATATTATATGTAATTATTATGTAATTATAAATAGAATTATTATTAATTATATTATTATGTAAAATAGTTTCATAGAAACTGGCATTCATCTGTAAATCTATTATAATAATCAAATATGAGAGTATTAAAACTTAAAGAATGATGATGATAAACGTAAATAAAAATGAAGATTAGTAAATTTGAATAAATTCATACTAAAATCTTTGACTTTAAATAACAAATTAACAGATTTAATTAGTTCAAATTTTAGATTTTTAATCTCAAAAGTAATTAAATAAAAAATTTGATTTTATCGATAATGTATGTACTAAATTAAAGCTTTTTCTTTGAAAGTAGATTTTAAAATAATGTAATCAAATTTTTTTCTTATAAAATATAAATAGAATTTTACATTTTAAACACTTATACAAACTTTAAATTTTAATACTGCCATTTTTTATTAAATATAAGATACTGTTTTAGAAAAATAAAAGCAAAATCAATCAGTATGTAAATTTAATGAACTGATTTACATATAAATATTTTATAATGATTTTATAAATGATTTTTACTAATAAGTTTTAATATAATTTTTAAGTTTGAATTTGAGAATAATAATCAATTTACATACATAGTCAACCATGTTACAAATATATTTTTTAATAGATTTAGTACTATTAATAAAAACACCTGAATTTTTATTTTATTTAAAAAAAATTTCCGTTATTTATTGAACTTTATACTTTTACTTATTTTCATTATCCTCATCTTATAAACCTTCGATCAACCCAAGAAAAGGCTAATGTAGTAAAAGTGTCTTTTGACGAGGCAGTAACAAATATAATTAATATTATAGTTTCCTATGATATGGAATAGAGCAAGCGATGTACCGGTAAAAGTTACGATAGCTTGAATGATTACGCTACTATAATAGGATTTTTAAGTGGTAAAATTCTTGGTTACACAACACGAAATCGGAAATGCGTCCATTGTGATTCAGGAGTTCAAAGGAAAAGCAAGACTGTGTGTAAAGGTGATGGAGGCTAATGCTGACGTGGAGCTAATAAATCATAGTACTATTCTACAAGAAGTTAGATTAAACGTTCGAGTAATGATTGGCGACAAGAATAGTTCTACGTTTTTAGCCGTTAGAAAAGAAAATCCACATATACACAAATTAGCTGACAAAAATCATCTTGTTAAACATTTTGTAAGTGAGCTGTACGGGCTAGCGAAATCTTTCAGAGAATTATCAAAAAAGGGCGTTATACACCACATTAAAAAATGTTTCTCATACATCATTGCTCAAAATAAAGTTAAAAGTACCGAATTGGCAAATATTCTTTGTAACATTCCAAATCACTTGTTTGGTCGTCACGAAAACTGTTCAGAATGGTGTAAGCGTTTAAATAGTTCTGAAAGTCAAACTGTCAAATTAAAAGATAAAGCTCTTTTCAATCAATTGAGTGAAATTTTTAATAAGTACGCTAATATTGCGAATAAATTTTCAATAGCCGCATCAAGTCAAGGTAAAGTCAAGGAGAGCGTAAATAATATTATAGCGTATCAGGAACCTAAAAATATTTGTTACAGCAAGAGTGAGTCATACGATTTTCGCGTAGCAAGTGCCATATGCAGTAAAAATGACGGAGAAACACGTTAATTAGATATAAAGAAAAAGATGAAAGCGTCACCTGGTAAGCATACAGAAGCGTATTCAAGGAAAATAGATACAATCAAATTAAAGAGAGCCACAGCGATGAAAACGAAGACTAAAAAACTGCGCCAACATGAATTGACGAAATTGAGGGACAATTGAGGGACAATTGAGGGAAATAAAGAAAGGAAGAGACATAAGGGGGAAAATAAAAAAGGCGAGGGTAATATTGGAAGATGTATTAAAGGAAATACATGAAGACAGAGAGGAGATAAAAGAGCGTATGGAGGAGAGCACGAAAAAGAATAGCAAATCAACAAAGGAGATAGGGGAACAGGTAAAAATATACCAGGAAGAAATGGAAAAACTAAAGCAAAAATGGGAAGGACACGAGACCAGGTGCAAAATGGAACGGAAAAATGAAGACAAAATAGAGGTGGATGAAAGGTTGGGGGACATGGAAGAAAGGATGGAGGGCTTGGAAAAGAGGACGGAAAATCATAAGAAACTAATAGAAGAATATGAAAGAAAAAGGATTAAAAACAATCTAATTATAACAGGGATTGAAGATTGGGACGACGAGAGTGAGATAGAAGAACAAGTCAAACGGTGGTTTGAAGAAAAGTTGAGAATTAATCCGAAAATAAAAAGAGCGTGGAAAATAAGGACAAAGAAAAGTATGGTAGGAATAGAATGTGAAAGTTGGAGCGAAAAAATGAAAATTATCGTGAATAAAAAAAAGTTAAGAGGAACTAGGGTATATATAGAAGGGGACCTAACGAAACAGGAAAGAGAAATGCAGTGGAAAATTAGAGAAATGAAAAGAAAGACGATTGTAGCCATGAGATCAGGAAAAATAAAAGGGAAACATACCATAAAAGTAGTATGCAGAAAGCTATACGCTGGAGAGGATATTTTGATATGGAATGAAGAGGCAAAAGCGCTAGACTGGGTTAATGAAAGATAAGGGAATGGAAGAGGCATCAAGAACAAGAGCGAGAAAAAGAAAACAGAGGAAGAAAGGAAAATAGAAGAAAAGAGAATGGAGGACTAGGAGAGTCGAAAGGTAAAAAAGCAGAAAAGGGTAGAAAAAGAAAGGAAAAATATTGGAGGAGTTAGAGAGAAGAGGGACATAGAGAAGGAAGGTATAACAGCCCAAATCGAGACAGAAAGAAGGAAAGAAACAAGTCAAGGGAGAAGAATAAAGAAGAGAGAGAAGAGTTGATTAAAGACTTTAGAAAGAAAATAGGATAATATAGAGAGCAGGTTTAGATAGAAAAAGAAAAAGAGATATGAAATAGAGCGAGAATAGGCAAATAGGAAAATGAAGTATTTTAGAATAGAGAGAGAAGATAAATGCTGGATGGCGACCAAAAGGAAATAGGCTAAGGAATAATACATTTGTATATGTAAAATTCGTAAAACTTAAAGTTAAATAAAGTTACTACTACTACTTCTGTATGTTGCAACGGAGGAGTAAATCATAAACACACGCTAATCTGTGTTTAGTCGCAGAAACAGTTGGAATTCTCATTTGTAAATAAGTCTGATTCTTTCCAACTAGTTCATATATAAATATAAGTTCCTTTTAGTTTTAAATTAATGCAATACCTATTAATCCTTTTTAATTATTAATAAGCAAGTGAAATTTAATCTTCTCATTCCATACTAATTCATTTATAAACAACATAATTTGTAAAGATTATCTGAGTTATTGAGAAAAATAACGAAAATCTATTCGTACACGTAGAAATGAATTTTGGTTTAAATAATCATAGTTCCTTTTAGATAATTATCTCATTTGTTACAAAATGAATTTCATTTATACCCAAATATTAATACCCCGTACCTGATGGCTCTGAAATAATTTCAGATCGAACGAAAACGCATACTTTGTGTATCAAATTGTTGGTGTGGAGCAAGAAATTTACTTAATTCAGTAGGCGTAGATTCAGTTCGGAAAATCGCAACTTTAACAGACAAGGCAAGGCGTACAATCATAATTTGCTACATACTGTATCAAAATTTATTTTTTTACTAATTTCAGTAAAATAACTCAAAAAGTCTCGAGAGCATGGCGTTTCGTCTCTCCCTATATTGTTTATTTCTTATGTCATTTTTTTTGCCAAAGTATGCAACTTGGATTAAAAAAAAATATTCGCTTACAAACTAAACGTATCTATGCAGCATTAAAATGAAGCTTATACGAGAGAAATTATTGTTTTAAAGAACTACAGTATTTTTGGAAATACAGTTTGATGAATTAACAATAGACATTGAAAGTATGGTTTTTCATCGCCCTTAATTCAAAAAGTTTACTTTCAGTTTCTGCCTATTATACTTAAGCTGTCAGAGTAAGCAGCTAGTTTTTAAAACGTTCTTGCTCTAAAGTTAAGCTTAAATTTAAGTTTCAGAAATTTGAAATTCATCAGTATAAACTTGAGTTTTAGAGGATTTCGATGTTTTTTGATCAATAAGTTGTGTTAAACTAAATGATAAATATGACGCTCGACTACGACTAATACCAAACATTAAATACCGTTTTAAGTAATTTGAAATGTGTCAAAATGACAATACACAAAATGAATGATAAGGATGCGTTTTAATAATTTACGATTTGTAGTATGCACGACTAAATTCTATACTTTTCATCTTTTCTTGCATGTTTGCCATCGCCACGTTAAACAATAATGGGCGCAATGGGCGTCCTTACTTTACGCCTTTTATTACTTCGAACCCCTCTGTCCTATCATTTCCTATCCTTATCCTGCACCTTGTTTCTTCATACTGTTCTTCTATTCTTTCTCTCAGCTGTTTCTCCACCCCCATTTTTTTCATTGCGTTCCAAATCACCTCTCTTCTTATTTTGTCAAACGCAGCTTTCATATTTTCGAATAGAACCTGGGCCCTCCCCCTTTCTTTTCTATCTCTCTTCCAATTACGTTTTTTACTACATAAATAGCATCTATCGTTTCTCTCCCTATTAGAGTAGTAGCGCTAAAATAAAAGCTGTCACTACTACTGTAACTATAATAATGGCTTCTAAACGTATCCGAAAAGCTGCAACTATAAAATAGTAGCCCTAAAATGTAACCTGTGAAGACTACTGTAACTATAAAAATAACATTTAAAAGTATCCGAACAGATGCAACTATCAAAATAGTAGCGCTAAAATAAAATCCACTAAAGACTACTGCAAATATATAAATAGCTTTTAAAATTATCCGAAACGCTGCAACTATCAAAATAGAAGTGCTAGAATGAAACCTATAAAGACTGCTGTACCTACAAAAAAAAAACAATTAAAAATATCCAAACAGGTGCAACTATCAAAATAGTAGCCCTAAAATGAAAGATATCGAAACTACGATAATTATAAAAATAATTTTTAAAATTTATTATTTATTATTATTGCAATCATGCACTGGGCCAAGCTGCTATGTCCACCGATGAAGCGACGACGGCGATGATGCCAGCGAGCAGCGACCTGAACGATACACCACTCGCGGTGGTACTCTCATCCAGATGTACGCCCGATGCCGATGAGGATGTTCAGCAACGACGGCGAGAGGATTCGCGACGAAGACGACGAGGAAGCAGCGACGAGACGACAGCATGACCGCGCGTAGCAGCCGACGCTTGCTCGCGCACACACACTCTGCGCCGATGTATATGTATGTGTCTAACGTGACCCCTATGTAGCGTAAAACCAAGGGAAAATGCACCAACACACGGACGCGCCAGGGTGCAAGCGGCGACGGAAGCGCCCAGCTTGAATACGCGGCTCACGAGAGTGAGAGAGACAGCAAGCAACAGGTAGTGAGAGAGATATACGCGAACCGACGTGCGCGTATACAACAGTCGCCGAAAAATTACGCGTGACGGTAATTGACCGGTATAGGACGGCGCCGTGCGCCAAACCCATGCGCCCGAAATTCCCTAGCGCCAGACTCATAGGGACTTTCCACATACAGTCTCGGTTAAGGTACTTGTGTATTGCGATGCGACGAAATACGTATTTTGAATTGCGCGCGCCGTATGGGGAGTCAGCGTCGGCGACGGAACGTAGGTCGGCCAGCAATTAGCGCCGACCTGAATAAATTAAGTATATCCGATTGGAACTCCGATAAGCGACGGAAATAGGGTCAAGGATCGATAACGAATCAATGAGGAGCAGCGACAAGAAGCGCGAAGGGATTGGCGTAACAACTAAAATTGGAGAGAGACGGAAGGTGCAGATGAAACGAGAGCGACGAAGGTGGAACCAAATTTCTGATTTTTGAGGAAGAAGGCGGAAGCGGATTGAAGAAGAAGGCGTCATTCGTTACCTGGCTATTTCACTGATAGGACGTAATCTCGTGAGATACACAGCGGACCCGCCATTTTTATCGTGTTATTACCTTTGCCGAGAGGAATATCGAGTTGCACCGAGCGCCTGGAATTGTTTCCCACTTGCGAGATAGGACGATTGGAGGCTGTAAGGATGCGTGAGAGTAGAGAGGATGAAGCGGAGAGTACGTTTGTTGAGGAAGGGAGGACGAGCGGAGAGCACCACGTGTAAGTGGATCCAGCCTGCCGGCTAACAGCTTCGATTTTCGCCACGAGATAGGTGGTAGTGCTCGGTGTTCGGTTTCGATTTTGCAAGTGAGTGCGCCGGGTTTGTTGCGTCGTGAGAGTACGGAGTTCGTGTTTGCTAAGGTGTAATATTTCTTTTGCCGTGTGGCATTAAAGAATCGGGCGCGGTAGCGAGCACTTTCGTAGCGCGCGGTAAGTTCGATCGCAGGTAGGCGATCCGAGGCGGCTATGTTTTCGCTGGCATAAACCTGATTTCACGACGGAATTTTCGGCGAGTGGCGAGCGGGTTTATGTTATATTGTATCGGGAGTAATAGCGGATTGCGAGTATCACCACGCGAATGATTGATGATTTATGAAATTTGTTATAAACTTGTATGTTTGCGTAGCGCCTGTGGCGCGGAGGGAGGGGAATTACTTACAATAAATTCCCTTGTGAAATTTTCTTTATTGTATGCCCGTCTATTAATTTATTAATTTATCTCCTTCTTTTTTGTGTGTGTTTATTCGAGTCAGCGCCGTTCTAGTATAGTTTCGCCGTGCCGCTGCACGTTCGGTTTTTTCGCGTATTTCAGCTAATTAGGCGCAGGGAGTGCCTATCCCGAGGCGTCTTCCTCAACGGAATCCCCTCTGGAGAGGGTCTCAGCAGAGCAGCCGAGGAGAGAGCGACGACACCGATCCGGCGAGCGACTTCATGGTCTGGCAGAAGAAAGAAGAGGACCAGAAGAGAGAAGATGAGGTGAATAGGACGTGATGGACGAAGAGACATCCGATCAAGCGAATTGTGGGAAACGGCTATGCCAACCCAGCGACGGACGCAGATCGGTGGAGAACATCTAGATGTAATGCCTTCCGAGACCATAAACCGGCCGGAAATCACCTACGATGTAGTGGAGGGCGGGGAAGATGCAGCGCTTAACGCGACGAAAACCATGTCGCTGATGGCTCATCCGGCGTGGTCAGAGACTTTAAGATCGCAGGGAGCAAGTACTCAATCCCCGGCGGTCAACAGCACACCGGCGCCTAGGATCAGAGTTGCGGAGGACGGTTTGTGAAGTAGAGCAGGAAACGATGCTCCTCCTCCTGGCTCTAAGAGGGGGGAAACTTGGGAATCATGGTGTCGAGCCTAGTATGAGAGCGAGTAGGGTAGCGCCTGAAAGCGACTCCGAAGAGCGAGATCGAGAAGAAGCGAAGGAGAGACAAGAGGACATAGCGTATCGAGAAGAAGCAAGGGAAAAACCAGAGGATGTAGTTTGAATCTGAGTTTATTAATTATCCAAACTGAGGACTCTAGGTCCTGTGTAGCCTGTGGCTACATACAAATTTTTACATTTTGTAGTGTTCAACACAAATGGGGTAAAACAATAATAAAATCTATTTAATTAACATAGAACTAAAAAACAATGTATAAAATATATAAATCTCTCTCTACAATAGTTTCAAAATTACAATGAATTATTCGCCTACTTTACTTAACAAGTATTTGTGCAAAGCCTATTTGAAACTAGGTTCTAAGTACTTCTCGCGTATTATTATTGGGATATCATTCCATATCCCAGCAGTACCGACAACAAATGTTTCTCGCATATAATCAAGAGATGCAGACTGCACAGACGGAATGCGCAAGTCGAGTTTTGAGACACACGACGATCCCGGTTGGTTGGGATCTCTAAATTTAAAGCCACTTGCTAGATACTGAGGCTGACCACTACGCAACACGCTCGCAAGAAAGGTTAAGGCTAAGTACTCGATTCTAAGAGCGTAAGGCAAGATCCCGAGCTTAATATAGTCGGGTGTGATGTGATCACATTTTCGAGTGCCAGCGACGAATCGGACAGCAGAGTTCATGCTCCTTCCGAGTTTTGTGGCGAGCTCATCACTGAGATAACAAAATAGCCCCGAACAGTAATCAAAATATGGAAATACAAGAGATTTTATTAGAATAAATTTACATTCAACCGGAAAGTGAGCACCGCATCTACGTAGATGGTATAGAGCAGCTGAGCACTTATTAGCTGTGATACCGCACTGAGCCCTGAATGATAAAGTAGAGTCTAGGGTGATACCTAAAATTTTTAATGTATTGCTAACTCGTATTCTAAAGCCATCTAGCAAAATATCAGGTACGTGCAAAGATGCAAGTCTACTGATATAACCACGCAAGCCAAACCACATAACACCAGTCTTTTCTTTATTGGTAAATGCAAAAATCGTCTTCATATAGGTGATAAGAACAATGCTTAAGAACTGAGCCAATGTCGTTGATAAAGATCGAAAAAAGTATGGGGCCAAGTATAGAGCCCTGTGGAACACCTGAGTGCCTACCAAGAGACTCTGAGCGCTCATTCGCTGATGAAACAACGACTTGAGACCTACAAGAAAGATAGGATTCGAACCAATTACAGGCTGATCTGGAAAAACCGAGTCTAAAAAGTTTATCACAGAGATTTTGAATGTCGACGCAATCAAAAGCACGAGAGAAGTCAATAGCTATCAGCAGTGTGACTCGTTTCTTATTGATGGCAGCCCTAACGTCATCTACTATTTTTAATACTGCTGAATGAGTGCTGTATAGCTTGTGGAAGCCTGATTGAAAAGCATCGAGTAAATTTGAGTGTTCTATGAAGTCGGATATCTACTTAAGCACAACAGTTTCGAATATTTTAGAAGTGGCATTTAATAAGCGAATTGGCCGAAAATCTTTGGGAAGCTTAGCAGACCTGATTTTTGAGATTGGTCGTACAAGTGCATGTTTCCAGTTAGATGGAAAAAAGGCTGATTGTAGCGAAGAGTCAAATATATTCAGTAAGATGGGAACAATACAGAGAATGTTCCCATCTTACTGATATATATATATAAGAGATATGCCATCTGGCCCGCGAGCGTTAGAGCGTGCAGTCTTAATAGCAGACTGAACATCGGAGCCTTTAACATGATGGAAGTAAAATTTGTCGTCATTGGCAATTTCCTGAGTTGGCACATTATGATTTACCGTGGGACTATTCGAATCCCCAATAAGTAAGCGATTGAGCGAGTCGAGGTTAGGAAGCGTTTTAATGGGTTCCGCTTTATTTGAAATCCCCATTTCTTTTATACAGTTCCAAAAGTCACGAGAAAGACTACAGCTCATAATTTTTTGCCGATTGTAGTTGGAAATTGCATTTCGTATGGCAAGTTTAGCTTTATTACACAATTGATTACGAATAGCACAATTGCTGTCTGTACGAGTACCATTAAAAGTACGGCGAGCAACATTTTTGTCATGTAAGAGTTTACGCAGTTCGTCAGTCAACCATGGTGACGGGCGTCGAGCGCGAATGGTAAATGTACGTAGAGGTGTGTGAGTATCATACAGGTGGACAATGTTGTTAGAGATAAGCGAAACTTTATCATCCATATCCGGAGAGTCAAGAATAGGTTGCCAATCTATCGAGTGCAAATCATGATGAAAGCTAGTCCAGTCACTATTCTTAAAGTTACGTCCCGTACATGTTTTAGGAGTAGGTAGAGAACGATTATACTTGAAGCATACGAGTAAAACCTCGTGTAAAGATATTTCAGGCCGAAAGTGTTGCGCGTAGAAAATAAGATGTGAATCATCCATGAGGCAAAAAAAATCTATCGTAGAGAACGGGTTACCTTGATGATGAGTTGCATCAAAAGGTAGGCGTTTTAAATTGCAAGCTTGCAGGGAAACAGCTAAAGTTTCACGAGTTGAAGTGGAAGAGATTTCAATTGATATTGAAATCGCCAAACAGAAAAATATTATCGTACGACCCATTGCAGTTTAGTAACGCTTCTTCAACCGTATCACACCAATAATAAGTGTCAGGTAGATTGTATACAAGCACGCAGAGGAATTTGTAGCAACCGACTTGAAACTCAATGAAGAGATATTCCGGTCTCTTAAGATAAACAGATGATTCTGGAGAGCATTTAATAATTTTGGTTTTGATAGACTCATGTACATACATGGCGATACCACC
Organism: Megastigmus stigmatizans; assembly: GCA_900490015.1. Lineage (NCBI taxonomy): Eukaryota > Metazoa > Arthropoda > Insecta > Hymenoptera > Megastigmidae > Megastigmus > Megastigmus stigmatizans. The sequence continues at coordinate 5,064 of UELV01143068.1, read as the reverse complement.
ACCGGTTTTACGATCATGGCGAAGTAAAACGATTCACTTATACCTATAACTTGCACGCCGTAGGTTGTTACAACTTGACTTACACTTGTGAAATTAGCATTGAGAGACTGCGCGTTACAGTGAGCGATACACAGATACTTTGAAAACCTACTATTGTTCACCAAAATTAACAAAAGATATGGCGTGATCAAGTTGTTTGCGCAATTTTGGATATTTTAACATGTCATAGGCGGAGTGATTTACATTGGCTGTGATGTTTGCCGAAATGCAACTTTTACAACGGAGATTATTTTTATTTTGTCACATATTCGATGCATAAGAACCAGCACAAAAGCCACAACATGTTTCACTCCTGCATTCGTTCGCTTTGTGGCCAAATTTCAAGCAGTTGAAACATTGTAGAACCGATATATGATCGGCAACGCGATAAGATCTCCAATCGATGTAGACGCGAGCTTTAGCGTGTAAAGCTTTACGCTGATCTAGAGTAACTTCTATTATATACGAACGAAATTTTTTGTTTTCACGCTCCGAGTACATGTACACTGCTTTCACTGAGCCTTGTTCGTAGTTTGACAGATTTTGATTAATAATACATTCGACAACACTATCAGGATTTAATTCGACTGGCACATCATACACGATGAGTCGCGGATTTTTCGACTTATTAGTTTTGATGTCGAGGCCCTGGCATGTTTTAGTCGGCAGATCGCTGATTACGTTAGGATCGAGTGAATCGCCTTCAAGTATAACTATACTGTTACCAGCATAAATTACTCTATTTATACTTATTTTTAATTACTTAGGAATGATCGCTTTCCTCACGGATTCGCGCGTATCTTTCGCAGAAGGAAAATCAGCTTTAGCATCATCGCGCGGACCTATCGTAATACGACTAGCACGCTGAACATTAATCGGTTTACCGTTATTAAGCACAATTTTATTTTTGTCACTTCGCAGCTGATTGCGAGATAGCGCGGGGAGAGCGGCAGTAACGGCTTCCGAATACGAACGAACACTGATGGCATTATTTGACACGATGTTACTAGCGTCAACACTAGCTTTTATAATTTTCTCACATGCTGTGTTCAGAGCCTGTAGACAGGTGCCATGCACATGCTCAACCTCGAGTTTGCTTAAATACGCAGTAGCAATTTTTGTTAAAATTGAGCTGAATCCGTTTATTGCTTTGCGCAGCTATGCTTTAACACCTTTATCTTTTTCATTACCGAGAGAAGTGAGCATAGTGTCGCGATACGTGTTTACATCCTCTAACATTTGCGAAACTTCGCTACGCGAAAGCAACGATGTATCGCTCGTCGACTCATGAAACACCTTACTGCCCCCACTATCGCCGCCCATGGCTTTCTTGACAAGGTAGCGCTACACAATACACTGTACTCGCCGTTGGGGAAATTCGATGTCCCGGCTGATCCAAGCGTCCGATGATCGATACTATATGATGTGGCTGCGACTGCGCACTGGCTTTGATAAGAATGGCGATCCCGGCGTCAGCGAAGAGAAGAACAAAAGCAAAACTTTATGTTAACTCTCTGGCTCTAATATTGAGAGCCATGTTGTTAAATACTCGTTCACTTGAGCCAGTGGGAGTCTAGGCCTTCTAAAACAGTAAAAACTCACAAAAACCACTTGAGTTTCGTGAAACACGAAGAAAAGTGCGGAGCCGAATTTACATGCGTGTGTTTACTACTCTATCTACCAAGAGGACGTAGAGTATCGAGCAGAAGTGAAGAAAAGACGAGAGAATAAGAGACGAGCGAGTACGGCAGCGAGAGAAGAGTACAGCAACCACAAAGCGAGAACTGCCGCGAAACGTAGAGGATCTGATTAAGGAACTAAAGATGCTAGCCAAAGATTTCGGGACAGACTTAGTGCGCTCACCTGCAAAGGAAGAGGAGCAAGCGACATCACGAATCCCACTTAGCGAAGCACCAGAACCGCTGAAGATAAATCTAGCGCCGAGCGGAAGAGATAAGGAATTGCCTGAGGAAAGCGACGATGTGACCGGAACCACTGTAGAGAACAGATTCTATCTCTCGCTCGTGCTGGGAAGCCACATCTGTAAAGCGTTGTTCGACTCAGGGTCAATGATCTCGTTTGGGGGATCCAAAATAGCGGAAAAATTTAAAAATCGAATACGCGCCAGCGATTCGTGAGTGAAGAACGTGACGAGAGGAGTGAGTAGAACAGCAGATAAAATGGACGTGATGTTGGATGTGGATGGTACAGACAGAGCGCTAAGTCTAAAGGTTTTGCCGAATATGGACTACGAGATGGTCCTAAGCGCCGACTTCGCGCACGATTGGGGCATCGAGACGAAGTTGAGATGGAATGGATGGAGAGTAGCGGATGGCGAATGGAGGAAATTAAATACATACGATAAGGAAGGTCCAGGAGTGATAATCGCCAAGTGTGCCGGAATTTCAACACTGAGCGAGAATGAGAAGCAGATAGTCGAAAAATTAGTCAACGGCTTGGTTCCTCCGATGCCTGACGTGATGGGATTGACGAAGCATACAAAGCATTACATTGATGTGAGAGGAGCAGCGCCGATCAAACATCGCCCGAGGAGAATGTCGCCATGGATGCAGATAGCGCAGGAAGAGGTAGATAGAATGCTGAGTAAAGGAATCATCGAGAGGTCGTCAAGCGAGTGGAGTAGCGCCCCCGTGATAGTTAAGAAGTCCGACGGAGAGCCGAGATTCTGCATCGACTACCCCGACTTGAACACGGTGACGGTGAAGTACGCCTACTCCATCCCAAGTATGGATAGTATACTCGATAAGCTGAGGAAAGCGCGCTATCTGTCCAAAGTGGACCTGAAGTGAGCGTACTACCAAGTGCCAATGGACGAAGCGAGCAAACAGTACTCAGCGATGGCGATTCCCGGATCAGGGCTCTACCAATTCAGCCGGATGCCATTCGGGCTGACAAATGCGCCGATGACCTTCCAGCGCCTGATCGATGCCATATTTGGGCCGGAATTCGAGCCGCACATCTTTGGGTATCTAAACATCATCATCGCGACAGATAAGTTGGAGCAGCACCTCAAGAGGCTTGTGGTGGTATTGCGGAAGGTGGTGGAAGCGGGAATGGTGGTGAATCGCGACAAATGCGAATTCTGCTGCTCGAGGGTGCAGTACCTCGGATTTCTGCTGGATAGCGAGGGATTGCGTCCAGATCCAGAGAAGGTAGCGCCAGTGATCGAATATCCGGCGCTGAGGACGGTGAAGTAGCTTTGCCGATTCTTGGGGATGGTGGGGTGGTAAAGACACCCTTTCTCAAGCTATTGCGCAAGGGACAGGAGAGGACGTGGGGAGAGGAGCATCAGAAAGGATTTCACGGCCTGAAAAGAGCGCTGACGACAGCGCCAGTATTCGCTCGCCCAGATTTTTCGAAACCATTCATCGTGCAATGCGATGTGAGCACCTACGCTCTAGGCGTCGTGCTGACTCAGGAGATGGACGACGGCGAACACCCGATCGTCTATGTGAGCCGAGTTCTGTCACCGGCGGAGAAGAACTATACAACGACGGAGAAGGAGTGCTTGGAATTGTTATAGGCGCTGAAGAAGTTGCGCCCCTACCTCGAAGGATACCATTTCAAGACGGTCACCGACCATAGCGCCTTGCGCTGGTTGAAGAACTTGAAGGCTCCGACGGGTAGGCTGGCCAGGTGGGCCCTGCAGATGCAGCAGTGGGATTTTGAGATCGAGCATCGCAAGGGGACCTTAAACCATGTGCCAGATGCACTCTCTAGGATGTACGAGACCGCGGAAGTAGGAGCGTTCGAGGAAGTAACCGATGAATCGTACTATACGATGGTGAGGGATGTGATAGCGACGCCTATGAAATTCCAGAATTGGAAGATGGAAGACGGGATGCTGTATCGCTATCGTCGAGATCCGCTCTTGGACCCGATCACCAACAACGAGGAAGGGAGAGAAATTTCCAAATTGGTTGTGCCAGCGGAGAAGAGAGAGTGAGTGATGCGAGATGCGCACGTGGAGGCGTCATCTGGTCATTTCGGGGTCCAGAAGACGTGCAATCGCGTCGCAAGGGAATGCTACTGGAAAGGAGTTTATCATGCGGTAGACGAATTCGTGCGACAATGTCAGGAGTGCCAGAAGCATAAGGTATCCCAGACAGGACTGCAGGAATTGATGGGGCGACGGAATGTGGAACGACCGTGGGCCGTAGTAGCTGTAGATTTCATGGAGTTCCCACCGAGTAAGTCGCAGAACAAATATATGATAGTGTTCCAGGACTTGTATACGAAGTGGATCGAGGTGAAGCCGGTACGAACAGCGGACGGAAAGGCGGTAACGAGAGTGCTCGAAGACCTCATCCTCTTCCGATGGGAAGTGCCAGACTACTTCCTCACGGACAACGGCAAAGAGTTTGACAACAAGTTCCTGAAAGCGACACGCGTGGAGTACGGAATCAAGCATGTGACGACGTCGCCATATCACACCCAGACAAACCCAGTGGAACGTACCAACCGCATCCTGAAGACCATGATCGCCACCTTCGTCAAGGAGATCATCGCAATTGGGACCAGCACGTACACGAGTTTCGTCACGCGGTGAACACAGCGACGCAAGCGACGAACAAGATTTCGCCAGCATTCCTCAACTACGGTAGGCATCCTCGCCCGGTGAAGAGTTTGCGACGAGAAGTGGAGAGCGCCGAGACGTTAAGCCGTATGGATCCCGAGGACTGGGCGGATCGAATGAGAAGATTAGACGCGCTGCGCGATTTAGTTTCTAAATTCGCCGACGATGTCAGAGAACAGCAAGGGAAATATTATAATAAGGGAAGGTGGGACGTGACATTTTGGCTGGGTCAGTTAGTGTTGCGAAGGGCACACGTGTTATCTAATGCCGCGCAGCGTTTTTCCGCGAAGTTAGCACCAAAGTATGACGGTCCCTTTAAAATTATAGAGTTGCGGTCGCCCATGGTCTATATCCTCGAAACGGATTCGAACAAGCGAAGCGCAAAGGTCCACGACACGGACTTGAAAAGATTCATCCCCCCCCCCCCC
>UELV01143061.1:0-14784 GCA_900490015.1 Megastigmus stigmatizans | reverse complement strand
TCATTAAATAGAAAAACATATATAGTATATTGAATTCAAAATTTATTTTAGTTTTTAAAAACATTCTTCTGGTATAGTAATAATTAAGAGTAAATAAATTAAAAATTGCTATACTGGTATAGTAATTATTAAAATAATATTTTCTAGAACTTAGCATACTTCAATTTTACTATACTGTATACTAAACATTAGTAAACAGCGACTCTGTCTCACCATTGCTGAATATTATAGTAATTTTTCATGAAGTTTCTCGCAATTTTTAGTGAAATATTTTTCTCCGTATAGGTTACATTGAAAGAACTAGATTTCAGTAATTTTTAGTTAGTACGCTAGTTAATTATTTATGAATCCAAAAGGGAGATTATGCTTTTTATTGGCTACATATATCGTAAAAAAGTGATATGAATATATTTGATTTAATGTAGAACGGTCGAAATCATTCCTAAGTCGCGCTACTTATACATAAATAATTGTCATGCTTGTTTGCTTGGTATATGATCTTTACTGAAACATTGATTATTATTAAAGATATTAGTCGATGATATTTTAAGATTCTCTTGTACGCGATATGACTTTTTATATCGTAAATTTCTTTCATTCAAGAGTGTATCTTATATAACATCAAACAATAATCTTTTAGATCAAGTAACTGAAACTCTATTAAATGCTTCATTAGACGATACTAAAGGTTATACTGGAAACTTTATAGACATTTCACCGAGAGAATTCTATAAGATAATATATATATGCAGTATGTGATGCTAGTATTCAAGACTCACGATTCTATACTTAAAATTAAAGAAAATATTAGAAAATAAAAGACACATATTAGTGTTAAATAAAGATTTTGTAAAATGGGGTCAACTGCATTGTTAAACAGCATGAAAGGAAATCAGTTAATCTATTAGAGGAAGACTCTAAATAATGAATATTTAACGCTAAATTATGATAATTCCTCGATCTAATAATAACGATTCCATCTATTCCCATCGCTATTCTGGTCTACAAAAAAAGGACTAAACCGACCCCACCGAGGTTTCATCGTGCGATAACACTGATTATAATATTTCCAAAATAGCTACGTGTCACCCATATTTCCTGCAACTTTAAAATCTATACACACACACACACACACAGAGGGAGAGAGAGAGAGAGAGAGAGAGAGAGAGAGAGAGAGAAGCATCAACCGTTTATCAACACACGAACGCTTAACCATGCCCACGCGAAAGTACAAAATTCCCATTACTCAGGCGCCCATCAATGTGCAAACTCGAGCGAAAAAGTTGCTGTGTATGTATACCTTGGCTCTCGCCATGCGGTAACTCGCACCCGTAAAACACCTCTCTGCCTCGATCGTACGCACACACACACATAAATTCACTCTCTCACACACACAGAGCCACGAAACTCCCATTCAAAAGTCGAATCCTCACCTATCTCCATAAACTAAAGTCATTATTTATGGATCGCCCCCGTATACGCGAAAGGCAGCAGGGGCTCTTTCCCCCTCTCCTTTAATCCAGTGCATGCGTAGTTCCGCTCTCGCGCAACTCCCTCTTCCTCCCTTCACCCCCCCCCCTTCCTCCATTCACCTGCATACCTTCAACAATCGAAACGTCAACGTTAACCATATATACTTCGCTAAATTTCATCGCTCATGTAAATACCCACCGCGTATAAATGAACATTCCTCTATATCTCCATTCACCAAAGCGTCCATGTAGACAGACGAGTGAGTCAACATATATACACAGAGATAGAGAGAGAGAGAGAGAGAGAGAGAGCGAGAGGGAGAGACTTGACTGACTTGAGCCATCTTTGCTCTGTGTGTTACACTCGACGGTACGTGCATGTGTACATATTAGAGTGAGCTCGATGTGTTTATACGTGCAGCATTCATGGACGAGAGTGAGAGAGAGAGAGAGAGAGAGAGAGAGAGAGAGAGAGTCGAGTATATAGTTACACATACAGGGAGTGAACTAGGTCAACGGCGCCTCTCCCTTCCTCTCTGCTCTCTCTTTCCTTTTCTACATCTATAACTTCTCTCTTTGCTCTACATACCTTGCAGTCTCTCTCTCTCTCTCTCTCTCTCTTACTCTGTATGAGTGCTGCTTCTCTCCCTCTCTCTCTCTCTCTCTCTCATAACATACCGAAATACAAACGCAATTTTGCGAATCCTCGGGCGCAGCTTTGATTTCTCAACGGAATCATCCCGACGGATCGTGCACACGCTGCAAACGAATCAAAACCAAGCGACTTATTGCCGTCTAGCGTTCATTCTACTATGTACCGTCTGAATCGATTTTATTTGCCAACTGACCAAGTGCAATTTTGAGTTATTAAGCTTTGTATTCGGTCTGTATTGCTGTGACTGTATAATATGTATTTAATAATAGTTCTCGAGATGCAAGTTTTACTTGATTAGATATTGTCAAGTTGTAATAAGTATATTAACATAAAAATATATACAAAGACTTAGAAGACTAATAATAAATACTAGCTCCATATAAGGCCAGTAGATACATTACGGATATAGTCAGACGCGTCTCACCTCGTATATTAGAACTTGGTAACTTTATTTAAATGGACTTTTTGATATTCTACTATATATACAGCTAATTTAGGAATACCGATTGAATTAATTGAGCCAAGTGTTGTAAAATTAATCGAACAACGTTTCGGCGACGAGTTCGCCGGACTCTTCTCAAATTCTAATAGTTTTCCAAGGTTACATACATATCTCTAACTTAATCAACATAGTTTACTTTTACGTAAGAATAATTGTATATAATATATTACGGTATAAGATTCTCTATTGTTAGCAGAATTGCCTGCACAATTATGTAGCAGTATCTTTTTTTTTGTATGCCAATCATCAATGTACGGAAATAGCCAGAGAAGCCGCATTATCAATAACGTAGTTAAAAATATTTGTGTCAGACTATATAAACGCGCGAAAGTGTGTCAGCGAGTGATTAGCGCGCGCATTTACAAACGCGACACATCCAGAACCTAATATACCTGGAACGAAACACGCACAGTATTAGCCATCAATAAGGTATTGTTTGCCGAAATGATAATGTGCTCGCTGCATACGTTTGCATTCGAATCTATTGGATTGCAGTCCGAGATTCATGGAAACATATATATACATATATAGATTGGCGAAGTATTCTCCAGTCGTCAATTATCAAATGTACATCAAAAATGTAGATTTGAGCTCATCCGTTCCAATTGCGCACGTTATTGTATGGACTTTGGTAGGAAAATTCGTGGCTGCGAGATGACTCCATTATCACCTGCGGTAGGAGCTTTAATGAATACCCGAATTAGGTGATATTTAATGATGCACAATTACAAACTGTATATCTCCATTTTCGGGCTAAATCCATAATTGAATGAAAAATATAGTATCGTCTGACCCAGATGGCCATTTGTTCAATTTGTCAAGTGAAAACAGAAAATCTTGTCGGTCTGCTGTTTTCATGACGATACATAACAGTGCATTAAATTAATCAACGTGAAATCGACAGTCTCGGATAACGGTGCGCGCACACGTCCTCAAATATGAGATTATTGCGAATATTTATTTTATTCGGACCACGTTCTTGTTAAATCCTGTGATATAATAACAAATTATGTTTTTATTCCTTCTTTTATTTCGTACACGAATTTACTTCCACATTCTATATCCAGTTTTTCAAATGTATAACAACACTATAATGAATATTTTATTTAGTCACCTCGCAAGACTTCATCTCATCGCAGACTACATTTAAAGAAAGAGGGAAGACAAGAGAGATGGAGGAAGAATGTATAAGGCCATAGTATTCACTGAAGAAAAGAAAAATTAGTCAGATTACAAGACTTCCTATTAGATTTCCACGAGCTCTAACAAACGCAATTACAAAAGTCCCGCGCCGCTGCATCGCAACGATCCTAAATTCGCCAATTCAAACTTTAATGACACCCTTTTTCTCTCCTCGGCTATCCTCGCCCCCTTCCCATCCAGTACTTGCAGGGTCTACCAGACAGAAGTTGAAGCGGAGCAGAAGGAGACGTGAAAGAATCACCGTCTTACTAGTTGGCACACTCATTTTCTTTTCTCTTCGCCGCGAAAATATACGCGGACCTTTTCCCTTGTACTTGTATCTACACTTAACTATGGAGCTAAGGTAGACTTACGAGGTAAAGTTTAATTGAGGAGGTATCTACTTTTAAAATCGAAATTAAAGAGGGATCGAGTGAAATGAACATTTTTCTTAATAATTAAAACACTGAACATTTTCCAGATTTTTACCGATGATTTAATTAGAATGAATCGCAACGCAAAATTTACATTGTCCGCGTTTTTTTTTGTCTGACTAGTGAAGCAAGGATTTTTTTAAAAATGCATAGCTTTTTTAAGTCAGCGCAGTATAATTCGAGACTCGGACAAACTAACTTTGTCGGCTACAATGCGCCGGACGTCGAGTTATAATAACAGCAGCAGCAACAGCAGTTACCAGCAACAAAATATTACTCCCCCGACCTTTTACGTAGTAGGGCAGTAACGTCTCTTCTCTTCCTTTACCCGTGGTTTATTCTTCCGCTGCTTTATTACATTCTTTCTTTCCCTTCGCATATCTCTGACAAATGACATTTAATTTAATAATATATAAGGAAAGAATTTCCTTAAATACATAAAATACTGCATGCATACACAAGCGAGAGTTCGCACGGAACGGAAGGAAGAAATATCTTATATGTGGGGGATTAAAATTTCCGATGTAAAAAGGAAGTGAAGGAGGAAAAAGCGCGAGTGTCAGAGAGAGAGAGAGAGAGAGAGAGAGAGAGAGAGAGAGTAAAGAAATGCTTCAGTGGGACGAGTAGTCGCCGGAGGAGTTGCAGATTGGAAAGATGTATGCGGTACATGTCGCGCTGAAATTTCATTTCGAATCAAAAGCATCTTTTTGAGGAATCTTGTTGAGAACTTCAATATTTCCGATACCATTTTAAACGTAAACGTATATATTCGTATATATTTATTCTTTCATTAAACTGTAATACGTATAGCTTTTTCGCAGCATAATATTTTACCATCATTACACGGCATAAACTCCCAGTGCTTTAAGCCTCAGAGCATAATAAAACACAATGACATTTCAGTCGAGCCGAAGCGCAAATTATTTTCTTTTGTAGCAAGTACAAGAGCTTGGAATAATTATTTCAAAATAATCCTGGCGCGTGTAAGCGATGTTATTGTACTCGGCTGTAATTCTAATAGTTCATATTCCATTCAGGAGAGAAAAAGATATGAAAATTCAGAAATATTTTATACGAACATTTTCTCATAAAATACGGGTACAAAACACATCGTTAATTACCGGGATATCCCATAAAATGGCGTTGCTTTAGCCAAACAGAATTAATGTGGGAAGCACGAAAAACAGGCGAAAACGCGGCTTGGAAAGATTAAAAATCGTAAATTTAGCGCAGGCGCGCGCACGATGCACTGCGTAAGCATACAATAATGCTCGGGCGACCAGTACAAGAGAAACGTCGAGCGAACTGGGACCGGCGCACGAGCAGTGATTTGTACCGGTTAGCCGCGTAATGAACGCGATTAGAGCAGTTTATTTAAGGTCGCGGCTGCTGCTACTGTTGCTGGTGTTCCCGCGCTAAAGGTCCCGTCCTCGTCTAGTACCCGGGGGCCAGTATTACACGCGTGCAACACGGAATGCCGGGACAGGTTGCATCGATGATTACCGAGTCGATTGGAATTTAGCGATTGGCATTATAACGAGGGCCTAATCCCGCGGCGGGCCAATAGCGCTAAGTGAGCCGCGATGCATGCCACGGATAATAAATTCGCGCTCGGTCGCTTCATTAATGCGCGCCGTGTATAGGTAACAGGCGCGCGCGTACCAGCGAACCTCCGACGCTCTCGCCGCCCCGTCATTTTCGCATTAAGCTTGTACGCGCGCGGCGCGCTGCAGCAACCCACGTGCCTATATATATATATATATGTGATACGCGCACAGGGAGGGAGACAGGGAGGAAGGGTCGACTCGGATAATTTGCTGCGCTCCTGCAATATTGAAGAGGGATTCGCGGCTAATCGGATCTGAGATGTTTTATTCATCGGACCGGTCTGCCTGTTACGCGCCCTCCCCCCTATTTATTTATGATATTCTTTAGGAGCCGATGCTGCTGACGCTGCTCCCGCTGTTGCTGCTGCTGCTGTCGTTCTCGCTATATATAGACTCGCTGAAAAAATCATATCGTAGCAGTGATGTGGATGCATCAGCAGCAGCAGCAGCAGCAGTAGAGCGATTTGGACGCATGCCTGCGGATAGACTGCGGAGTTGTCGTGTAGTGCTCCAGTTTTGGAGGCGCAAAGGCGAAGCTTTTAATAAAAGATCGGATCGCAGCGGTGATTGTATATGTGCGACTGTCTTTGTCGAGGACGCTTTCATCGAATTATGACTAATGCTGATGCGGTCGATATATGAGCTGAAATGCAATTATTGATATTACATTTGGATCGTACTATTTCGTAGGGCAATCAATATTTATCAGAGTGAATTTCTTGGACAAAATGGTTGTGTAAAATTTAATCAATGTAAAAGGCCAGACAGTAATAAATGGTAGAGCTTGGGTAGAGTAGATCTTTATATTATAATAGCTAGTGTAAATATAAGTTTATCTTCCCTCTTGGGTTTTTAAATCAGTGTAATGGGAGAAGAATAATATTTTCTAAAATAATAATGAATTAATTATTAATAGAGAAAAAGAATTACTTCAAGCAGCTATATAATCTACATCTTGGAAAAAAGCACACTATATTTAGCCAAAGAAGCTAATAAAAGAGCGTAAAACTGAAGGGTCTGTTACAATTCATACTAACATGATACTTTATGGCAAAATCCCTCGTACCGCTATCAATTCCAATGAAGCACCATAAGTGAAACTTTCGTATGTCAGTTCATTTTTCAAAATTACCACGAAACCCAGGCTGAAGCTCATGAAGCTACGCGAAAAAAAAAGAAAAGAAAAATAGCATAAAGCCAATTGAAGCTGCGCCCGTCATCCGCTCCATCTCGCAAATATCTCCTGAGAAAGCATATATTCTCAGCGAGCACAAACACTCAATTGTTCCGAATTAACGAGTCGCTCTCGGTCGCCAACAACGAGGAAGAACACAACGGCAGCAGAGGCGCAAATCGAATGTGTGCACGAGCGCGAACACAATGTATAAACACACAGAACAGCTCCCGTATATGGGAGCGTCTTCTTGATTGGCACTCGACGAGTCTGCGGGCCTCTTGGCTTAATTGCATTATACATTTGCCGCGCGGGTCGCGCGTGAGACGTTAACGCGCGCCTCTCCCTCTGAAATCGCTCCGCAGAAATTAGCGACAGACGAGTGCGTACTATAAGGAACGTACAACCGTGTAACTGGAATTACCGCCAATCCTATACCGAGTGGCTGATGTGCGCGCGTGAGAGAGCATAAATTCGTGTCTTTAGTTATTACATGCTCGAGTGCAGTGAGAACGAAATTTTTGGGATTCGATGCTGACTTTTTTCGGTGGCTACTAAAAAAAGCTTGGTTAAAAAAAAAAGTATATTTTTGGTCAATTTACGCAATATAATAATTTACCATTACGCTGGTCAAACAGATATTTCTGTGTGAGTCGTTAACGCTCGATAAAGGAAAACCTTATAATTGCTTCTAAGAAATTTTTCCTCAGTGACGCGCAGTCTATCTTTAACACGCCGATACGTTGGCGCAGGAAAATAGAATGCATGGGAGAACACGTCACAAATTGATAGATGGGAAAAAAACAAGAATCGAGAGATCAATCAGTGCGGAGCCTGCAAAGTTCTGACGAATGCTGCGATTGCGCAAACTGCGGGATTTCTCTCGCTAGAAAAATAAAGTTTCGTCGCACCTTTGCTTTCGCACCTCGAAGAATTGTATGCGGAACTTTGTTGAGTGGATTTATATATCTATACGAGTATATGCCAAGTGCTCCGTGGCATTTGTTCCCGTGGCATTAATCTTAGGGAATGAAAATTCTTAGGCGCGCTGATCAAATTAAAATTTTCATATCCTCGAATTGAATCTGTAAATTTTTATACACTCATTAGCTGATTACGAAGATTTTATGACGCTATGGCCGCTCTAACTACTTACCGCAATTTTTTTTTAATTAAACTTGAAATATCGGAAAGGTTTCGGAGCAGAACACGAAAATTCATAATTTTAATGAATTTTATGATGTTGAGCAGAATATTTAAAGATCTCGTTACATGATGCTCGGCGGATAAATTTACTTCGAACCGCATCTAAAAATAAATACTTTATATTTTCAGCGTTGTAATGCAAGGGTTAAATTAAAACTAATGAGGAGGTCGCATGCAAAAAATCGTTTTTGTTTAATATCCCGAGTTTTATATTTCTATTTTGGATTCAATAGTAATTAAAAAATAATTACAATGCTAATTATAATAAATTACTCGAAGCTTATAAAATAAGGCTATCTAATTTTCAATGATTAAACATGACTCTCTCAACTCGATATCGAATATAATCCAGTTTCAATAATTCTATAAATGTATAAGGAAACAGAAATTGAACGTGAACAAGATCGAATGCAGTTCCCATCTTTGCATGCCAAATGTGGAGCTCGTATGCATATACAATATAAATTCCTCGATTGTCACATCTGTTCACACTTATCGATCTGTGATCAGTCTATGCATTTCTACCGTATTCAGTTCGCGACCATAACGCGTAATGGAACTACATATATATACAGATAAAGTTATAATTGCGTTAGGGGTTTACTGCTTACTTCTAATGAGAAATGGTAATGAACGTAGTGTGGATTATGACGTACCTACACACCGAGATTCAAATAAGAGCATTTTTTGAAAGTACTACAAATACGTGTTAAATATTGATTTATCAATTTAAAACGAAGAAAAAAGAATTATCTCAATACATCGTTATAATTGAATGTATAAAATTCATGCGAAATAAAACTGCTGCGTGAACGATTTTATCGCTCTTTAAATTATGAATTAATTATATGTGCCAAAAATTTTAGGTGATAATATTACGATACGATACGGATTACTGCTACTTTCATCTGATTTATTAGTCTCCGCGACTTGAATCGACAAAGGCACAATAGCAGCGTAACCCAAGCGAGATAACAGAAGTATCTTCTTTGAAACGGAATAAAAAATTGAGTAGTTGATTGAGTGTACGGCATGAAGCAGACGAGTAAATATTCATTTATTTTAAAAAAAAGCCGCTCGAAAAAATCGTCCCGCAGACGAGCTCGTTATACGATATGCGCGCACTTGCAAAAGCACCAGAGCGGCGTATATTTTCACGTGTGCAAAAGCTTATGCAACTTGACGTAGACACGCGTGGGGATATAAGTATATATGCGAATTGTTTTGCGCGTTTCGCTTACAGAGCTGAGTAAAATTAGCAAAACGACCGATTTGAAGATCTCTTCTTGTTTCGTAACTGTGAATGAAAGATACTGCGTTGACGTAAACCTCTTTGTAAAACAGTGTCTGCTATAAGAAGCTAATATAAATCTCGCACAGAAGGACGTAGACTAGTTCTCAACTTGTCTCGCAGCTCATGCTGTGGACGTATTTTCATAAACTTTGATGACTCTGTGGCGGTGTAAGAATGAACGACGTAAAAATTACACGGTGCGGCAAGAGTGAAAAATGTCTGTCTAGACGTGCGGAGTCCCCTTGATTGGAACAAATCTCCGCGAGGCCTGCAGCTGCGCGCAGTTTAGCCGGCATAAAACGTCCAATCCTCGACAACAATGCCAGACCCGAGACGACGCTCCACATAATCAGTAAGCCGCAGCTCCTTCGCATCCACTCGTGTCTACCCGCAGCAGAAGCAGCAGCAGCAGCAGTTCGTGCGTCGTTGGTAATACATGCATATATAAGCTCCATTGTCAAAGGGTGAAAGGCACTGGGTGTGGATATGGCCGCGACGAAGACGGGGCCTACTGTCTCGAGATGGCGGCTGGTAGAACACACACTCGGCCGGCAGACGTATAGTATTGGCACACAAGTGCAGTTTCCGCATTAATTTCCGCATATTGGCGCGGGATGGTTATATATATAAAGTCCCGAGACTCGGCTCGCAACTCGCCTCTTCAGACCTGAGACGACGGCATAGCGGTAGGCGAAGCGTTTGCTCACTTACTAAACCATCCACCAACCGCCGACTACGACGACCTCCTTTCCGTGGGCTTTCCTTCCATCTGCACCTCCTCGCTTATTCATCTTAAGCACAACTTGCGCGCATACCCTATATATAGTACGAGAGACTCGGGAGTGATTGCGGCTGAAACTGCCAAAGTCAGCTATACTTCAGCTGTACTCGTACACTTCGAACGCGGTACATCTCTTGAACTTGCGTCCCTATGGAAACAATGACTGCATGCGGTTCGCGTCCCCCGCCTATACGAGATTTTCTGAATTTTGAATTGCCGAAGGTATATATACGGACACGGGATATTTTGTCCGATCGGAATCAAATGGTGGATTGTCACGCTGCTGGTTTAATCGAATCCTCGGCTTGATTTGGTACACGATCACTGATTGTACGGTATTATGTCAGGAATTTTCGTTGTACGGCTGCTGCTGGGGGAAAAATACACTGCTCTCGACTACTATGGCTCTGTCAGTGCACTGCGACGAGGTAGAACGAAATTTTGCATGGATTCGACCGAGACGAATTTCGTTTGGATAACGAACTTTTCGTTTTCGTTTTTTTTTTCCGTCGGTTATCGATTCCGACCTGGTACAAGAAAGGATGGAGGCTTTAGGGACAATCGATAATCTGGGTTGTGCTTTATTAAAATATACAAATCAGCTTGAATATCGATTAAAAATTTGTAAGAAGAGTGTATGCAAATTCTTGTGTTTTTTTTTTTTAATAAAGAAACTGCAGATTGTACGCGAATGTATTTGTCTGTCTTATACCGAACTCTCGGAATTTCGGAAGTGACATATTGCAGAATAATTTACATCTTTCACGGTGAAAAACAATTATCGAATCGACTATTTTTCCAGCTGTTACCTTCGGTATAGGTCATATTACTTATTTGGTATAAGTTATTTAAATTTTATCCAAAACACGTTTCGAAGGCCATAACTGATAAGTTACGGCTCTCCGCAACGACGCGAGAGTTAAACAATTTCTCATCAGCGCAGCACGTTTACTCGCAGAATCATTATAGGATCATTAGAATTTCCATACTGCGGCTTTTCAGACTGTGCCAGCGCGATCCCCCAATTTCCAAGGTGTTAAGTACCACCGGCGGCTTAGAGAGAGGCTTACGCATTTATTTTGCACACGCGGCCCATAAGGAGAGCGGCGTATTTGCAATTATTACTAATTGCACGGCGATCAGATGAATTATTCCGTTGTTTGCCGCGCGCGCGCGTCTGCAGTGCAGTGGTGCGCGGCTCCATCAGGGCACATCGGGAGAATATAAACGGACGCTTCCGTCGCGATGATAGAACTTTTTAATAGGTGATAATTTTTGCATCAATACAGTGCAGACGGACGATCGACGGGGTCACCTAGAAAAGTCAACTGGCACATCTCGATGCTGCACGCAGCTGTAATTCGTGTTTTCGTGCGTTTATAATAGCGAGGATCGTACGATCTGCTCTTATGTGACGGAGAAACTCTGTTCGCGAGCATTGTTAACGATGGATTATCATTGTTGGAGTATATCAAAATTATTATTTAATGAATAAAATCAAAATTTGATCAAAATCAAAGATATTTTTAATTTGCTATTTAAGTACACTGTGAATAAAAGATTATCGAATATATAACAAGCTCTTAAGCAATTCCAAGCAAATAAACTTAAACGTATTTATATATATATAACTTCATGGCCTACAAACCAAATAAAATTTCTAGTATATACGACAGCACTAAAAATTACGCATTAGCACATAAAAACTTTCACTGCATGTCCTAATTAAATAATAAAACAAGGCGCACATGGACCACCGCCTGCGAGTCGTATACAGAGCAAAAAAACATTGAACGCCCGTAACCAGAGCCGTATAACTTCCTTAATAGTACTCAAACACAGACTGTGCGACTCTCTCTCTTTCTCTCTCTCTCTCTCTCTCTCTCTACTGCACTATATGTCGTTAAATTGATGGGTTGAAAGGGGCCAAAACACGCGCAGCGCAACTCCTCTCCCTCTATTTCTGGCCCGAATTCAATATTAGCTCTCTCGAGCAAATAAACGAAACTTTCGCTGCCGTATTACCTCTTTCTGCAGCGCCTCGCGAATTCAGTTTACTCCGATCGACGCGATTGCCGTGAATATACACATGTACACGCGCGTCTACCTTTTCGCAATTAAAAAATTATAGAGCAGTTCGCTATCCACCTATGTATACATGTACGTGCGAGACGACAAACTACCAGCGGGAAAAAAGCTGAGAGCGCAGCTGGTCAGTCTTCCTCTCTCTCTCTCTCTCTCTCTCTCTCTCTCTCTCTCTCTCTCTCTCTCTCTCTGTCTGTCTGTCTCTCTTTCTCGATTGTACCGTTAGTCCTGAGCTGCTGTTCTACTACTGCAGCTCACACTGCGCTGGGCTCCCGGCAAATCCCAAACGCAATCAGCCTCGCAAAGTCTCGTTTACGATTCATTGCTGCTGCTGCGCTACTGGCCTTTCTCTCTCTTCTCTCTTTCCCTCCTCCTCCCTCCCCCTTCTCTCTCTCTCTCTCTCTCTCTCTCTCTCTCTCGGCAGCACATGTGAGGAATCACGAATGGACGTATATTATTCCCCATGTTGTACGGGTTCGAGTTTGCCATATTTTCTCGATAGTCTTCTTTTTTTTCCTGGTATGCACTCTGCTTTTCTTTTTAGAGTGAAGAGAGAGAGAGAGAGAGAGAGAGAGAGAGAGAGAGAGAGAGAGAGAGAGAGAGAGAGAGAGAGAGATAATAAAAAAGAAAACGAGGCAAAAGAGATACTTTACAATCGGGGGGAAAAGAGGAAAGGCAAAAATTATTAATTTCGAAGTCGGAAAATACGTGGCGTTGCAGTTGATAGCGCGAAGGATGTGTGTGTGTGTGTGTGCGAAGAACCTCCATATATAGGCAACACACAATGCGATACGCCGCGTGCATTTCCGATCTCTTTCTGTGACGACCTATTTACTATCGGTGCAGCCGCCGCGCTCGCGCCAATGCTCGCGGAATTACGTTAATCCGCGTTTGAATCGCAAATGCACGAAATGCAATGTTATGCGCGCCGCCACGGGACTACCACCTATTCCCCGCCCTTTGTACGTGTTTCTACAATGTGTATACTTGTGTACCTATACCCGTTCGTTTCTCTTCCTCTCGCCTAGTTTGTCTCTCTCTCTCTCTCTCTCTCTCTTTCTCTGTATATATATATATGTGAGTGCATGATAGTGTCGATGTACGTGCAGCGATTTAAGATAGCGTCGCGGTACACTTTTTATACGGTTACGGTAGTAGCCGGCTAAGGAGTTTCAAATAGAAAGAAAAAAAAAACACATTCGATCGGTTGGAAGTATAATTAACCAGTTGTTCTTTTTTTTCACGCGCTGAATGCGTAATTGCTGCAGATTACATTTGAAACAATATCCACAGAATTTTTATTCCCTGCTTTTTTTGAAAAAAGAATCGTTCGAGTGAATTTGATGATATAAGTAAATTTACAAAGAATCGTTTTAATAATTCATGGTGTAATTCGGTTTGAATTTGAGAATGATATACTGACTTTTATATCAATTTTCGATAAAAGCAGTTAAGTGAGTATATGCGCTTTAATTTTGTTTGCCAATTTTCTTTGTACCCATATAGATTAGATTTATGCATGGCGCAGTTTCACATACTGATGAACAAAATCGCGTATACGTAACTTATATACAGGGCGGGCTGTCGATATCAGATAAAAGTTTAATAATGACTTGCATGACACTTTTCCCAATAACCATAAATTGTAGACTGAGTTTTTTGTTTACCTCAAGAAAGTTAAACGATCGTATAAATTGGAGTTTCGTGAAAGGGACGGATGGAGACCAAAATCTTTCTTACCTGAAACAAAAAAAAGAGCGAATAAAGGATTAAATTATTAACAGAACTATTTAGAAATTAGATTGAATTATATATTTATTTATTTTTTATTTATTAATACCAGAAGAAAAATATACAATAAATTGCGCATAATATCACGTTACAAAAGTAACCCAGCAGAGGAAAACCATTTTCTGTTCGCTGGTCTGGCTCGATATAAGCTAAAAAACTTACAAACTAAATACTAAATACTAAATAACTCATCACTGATGGTATTCTATGCAAAAGTGCACTTCGCGTCTTAATTCCTACACTCTAAACTCTAAAGAGTAAAAGTTGCCGCTAAATTGTAGAAATATAGTATTTACTCCATGTGTAAAGCGTGAAACGTTAATTTTCTACTTTGTCTGAGAGAAAGTTCATAGTTTACTCTTATAAGAGAGTAAATTAGTTTGTTTACTCTAATATAAAGAGTAAATTTTCAATTTTCTACTTTACAAGCGTAGAGTTTTAAGTCGACTAATATTTTACGCTTTACTAAGGGGTAAAATTATAAATTCATACTTTACTATAGTAGAAAAATGTAATTTATACTTTAAAAAGAGTAAATTAATAAATTTAATCTTTCCCAGAGAATGGAATTTAATGTTTTCACTTTAGAACGGTATAGTCG
>UELV01143060.1:0-13500 GCA_900490015.1 Megastigmus stigmatizans | reverse complement strand
CTTAATGACTTTTTTTTACAAAATAAGTTGCAGATTCGGAAAGAGCACCCTCGAAAACCCCCTATATAGGATTTTGGATAAAAATGACTTTGTTTTTCCAATAGAATTCTGTGCTTGAAAATGTGTGTACAAAAATGTGCATTTGCGCATTAATGGGTTAATCCTAAGTATACGCGCGCAGCAACTAACAAAAATAATGTGCTTCTTATCTTTAAACTGCCAAATGACATAATAAAAAAACTCGCCAATGAAATATAAATTCAATGCAAATGAGAAACATTTGATTTAGTATTTAAAATCCCGTGAACTCGGGCGGATTCTGAAATTACGCGATAACGATTTGCAACTTGCGACGATGCAGTTATCTATCTATATCCAATCCTAAAGCGCCATACGATTTTGAAGGAAACAAAAAAAAGCTCGCAATTGCGAAACGACAGAAAGATACATAGTCTTGCACGCTGCAGCCGACGATACACAATTCACACCGTAGCAAATCACATATACATAAGTATATTAAAAAAAAACAATAATAATCACCTTGGCTCCGATTTGGTTTCCGCACTGACCAGCCTGCAAGTGTACAATTTCCCTCATGGTATCGAGCGTACAATTCGATCAACAGCTACGTATAAATATATATGTATGTATGTACGTATAGATATCGTCTTATCCCTCGACTATGTTGTAATGCTGCTGGGGCTATACTGTTGCTTGTTGCTACTGGTGCTGCTGCTGCTGCTGCTCCGGTCGAAGTCTCGAGCGCGAATGGCAGGGGCCGGCTTCTATCGGTCCGCTTCTTTATGTGTGGTGTGCGCCTCCTGGTGAACGAGCGCGCGCTTATTAAGGGGAGTCTTCAAAAGCCCCTGTGTCTATATAACCGAGCGACGACCGACTGCAACTGCGCAAGTCTCTCTCTCTCTCTCTCTCTCTCTCTCACGATGACTCCCAGGCCTATACGTCCAAGAGCGAGTATATGCCGCTTCTCCACTTTCTTGCTTCTACAATCGCTCTCTCTCTCTCTCTCTCTCTCTCTTTCTCTCTCTGTATAGCGGTTCTAGTCATTACACACCGCAGATAAGCAGTTATTGGTTATACGCGTCATTGCACTCGCTGAGATTATTTATTATTACAAGTGTACATATTTTCGACTGTGTAAGGGGTCACGATTGTTTGTTTACTTTACGCGTGCGATGATGGTTCGATCGGTGCATGGAAATTAGATTCGATGTGCACTTTATTTTTAAGCTTATTGGGTCTTCGCTTTCAGAGAGGGCAAATTTAAATGTTGTCGACTTATCGCAAGATTTTATTATGAAGATGATTTGGCTTTCATTTTTATGGTGTACTCCAAGTAGGGCGTAATAGATTAACTGAACTTTAAAGGGATTTTCTTATATCGATAAATCCTATATTGAATATTAAGACATAGTATAGAATATTTTAAGTAGCATGTGTTGCAAAGTAGGTAGTCAATAATAAGCTACTGATTATTGTCTATTTTCAAAAAACTCGAACGAAATGTTAATCTTGTGTACAAACTAAATAAATGCATAGAATAAAAATATTACAATACTCTGAATACTCGTTTATTATAATATAGATCTTTCTATGAAAATCAAGTAAAAATATATATACCGATCATCGAAACCAATTGTATCAGTTTCTGTTTACTTCTCCAATAAGAGTTAAGACAATATCTACACTACGGCATTAGCCCGAAATATTAAAATGTTACGGCTTTCTATTCTCTTCTCATAACAATTTTTAACACATCTTAAGTCAACATTAGTCCATTTTCAGTCATCATTAGTATGACATAAAGGGAACTGGATGCCATGATTATATTGCAGTGATTTACAATAATTATGAGATCAAAAATTTAAGTTTTTCTTCTCAAAAGTCCAATTATATAGAAATATTGTAAATATTAATTAGTCTCCATTCAAAATTTAAGTTACTCATTTATTGATTGTGCCAGTTTAGTTGTATCACTTTAGGTAAATATTCAAACTTTTAAAATTCTTAAAGTATTTATATAGTACCTGTAATTCACTTACTATCAATAGTTTAAGCCACGTTTACTCTGTATAGCGCATAATGTTCATGTTTCATGCAGCTGCAGTTTTACACCGTTATTTGTCTGCACGGGAATTTGACTTATTATGTATTAACTCTAAGAATTATTATACGATAACGAATAGGAATCACTATTACCTTGAAGTTCTATCTAAATGAATTTGTAAAAAAGAATAAATTAAGTTTTAATATCTTTACAGAAATATATTATAATACAAATGATATTTAAGAGCAATGATATATGTATACCCATATAGCTGGATCAGAAAAGTATTAGACGTGTATCATTCGAATAATCATATGTCTCAAATAATATTCTTGAAGCGATAAATTCGTCAAAAATCATTTAGTTTGAAAAGGCGGACAAAAGTCGCAACATTGCAACACGTGCATCCACTTGGTGCATCCCATAAAGTTTGCGGTCCGCAAAGAGGTAGCTAGAGAGAGAGAGAGAGAGAGAGAGAGAGAGCCGAGAGAGTTCCATCTTTGCAACTTTAGTAGCGCCAAGCCACGTTTCTTCAAAGCAATAGGGATTCGGTCTTCAAAAGGCACAGAAGTGGAGAAGAGACATTGTAAAAGACTGGATCGCTCGGCTCGTGCTTCATTTCGACGCTCCCGAGAGCCGAGACTTTCGAGCGCCGTACATCTCGAAAATGGATTTTACCCGCTTGAGCTCCGTTGCACGTCTGTTTTCTTCTTTTTGCGACTCTTCGTTTTCTGTCTCTCTCTCTCTATCTCTCTCTCTCTCTCTCTCTCTCTCTCTCTCTCTCTTATACTTACAAGTTCCTTCTCTGTCTTCTTCTTGTTCTTCTATTTCTCTTTACTTCTTGCGCGTTCTATTCCTCTCGGCGCCGAGAAAAGAAAAAACACAACGAGGCAAGAGAGAGAGAGAGAGAGAGAGAGAGAGACGCGAGAGGGAAGCACTTTGAAAAAAAGGCCGTAGAAACTCTGTGGGGTTTTAAACTTGAGGCTAAAGGAGAGGCTGGAATTTAAAAGGCTTTCCTGCAGAAAAGTGAAAGAAATATGTTATACTGTAATTGTGGAATTCTTGTTTATTGGACCTATTTTATGCGCTATGAGATTTTTTTCGCCCCAATATGACATTTGCCACCATGTGCCGCTGTGCTAGTTTACTTTTCATTGTTCTAATTGATGGAATGTGAAAAATTTCTAAGAACATAGACTATTATAATATATATTGCAGTAGTAGTATATGAAAGCGTGCATTTGAATTTTATAATATGTTATTCCATCAAAAAGTTACTGTGAATGAGCCGCAGATGTATCAATGTAACAAATTGTTTTACAAATGTATTCCAAGGTAGATCAAATAATCAATATTAACTTAAAAATGTAGAATTAATATTTATCGTTTAGTTATAAAAAAAAATATTCAAATCATGAACCGAATATTATTTTGTTTATTATACGATATTCATTCGATGTGCTCAATTTATTCGTTTATTTACACACATCACTTTTTAGAATATGATTAACGATTCTTACTCGAGAGCGACATTAAGCAGCGCTAAGCACATACGACCACCATTCTTTCTTCACTGCTCGTAAACGTTTTTTTCACAACTTTTTTGTTGCTTCTTTAATCGTGTAGGCTTAACATGAGTTCTTCTTCGTTATATATTTGTGAAGAAAGAATAGACTGTCGAGTATTTTCGTTCCAAACGACCTAGCGCTTATACATGTATGTATATTCGCATAAACGTTTATTATAAAACATTATGCTTTCTATTAGTAACAACACGTCTCATAAAAAAACTGGGCATAAAATTAATTAACTCTTTTTGTTTTTGATATTTGAAGTTATAACAACTTTATAGGATTGATCAACAAAAATCCTGGTTTGAAAGCCAAGAAATTTACAAAATTTCAGATATTTTATACTCTACATCCTTGTACAAGTATAAGTGTTAATTTTTTATCCGTTGATTTTATTTAGATTATTATCTTAATTTAGGAATTGTTTGATATGATTGTTAATTAATAAAACCAAAAGATTTTGTAAATAAAAGATTGCTTAAATAATGGAACGTGCAATCGATTTTAGATAGTTGTTCCTTAAACTCTGCATATCAACTAATTTTGATACGCTTTATTGATTTCAAAGTTTAATAATTGGAAACATGCTTACCGTGTATCAAACGAACATATTTAATAATTTCTAAGCCAATTTTACTTTGATTTTTTTAAAAATAACTAGTACATTACGTTAGACTTAAAAAGGAATAAATACGCAACAAAATTATCAAGGTATACGATATTAACTACAAAGGTATTGCAATTTAAAGATATACACTATAATGTTACAAGTACATCTGCTTGTACTGCAGTCTGTACAAAAGTGTATGTTGCACTTCGTTTTTTTTTATATTTATGATTTTACACTATTTAGATATTTACATTTTATTATTTTGTGGTACATAATTAATAGATTTTATTAATAATTATGCAATTTAACGATGACTTGTAAAAGGAAACAAATATTTCGATCATTCGAGCTGGAGAACGTCTTAGTAATATTACGAAAGAAATATTTACTTGAATGAAGGAAACTTTTTTATTGAAATGTAATTATCTGTATTATTGGTTTATTACACTTTCAAAACAGTATACTATAGTATTTAAAGATATTTAGCCCCAGATTTACAATGAAAAATAATTATGTAATCGAAACAATAAATATTTCTAGTTAATAGTTTTGAAATTCCATATTATTTGTTATAGGTATAAAAGCCAAACTTTTATTAACTTACTTTAATATTAACTAACTTTAAAAAAAAAATATGTTCCTTATAGCTTATTACCTTAGATAGTTATATCATTGTACAAATGGTTAACTATACTGCAATAAAAATAATACTCCATTGAGTAAATAAAATTTTCATAATTTTATATCCTTTTCTAAAATTAAGTATCGTAGTGTGATTTAATTACTTTTTGCATTCCTTTCAGTCGGATGTTTAGTTAGTGAGAAGAATACGTACTTAATTATATTTTCATTTAATTTTCGAAAATTTTGGGCTCTGCTTTACCCATGGAGTATAGCGAATTCAAGGAATATGGATAATCCTATTTAAATAGTATGTATATAAATATAGGTGTTATATTTACTCTTGTCTGGACGATGGAGTATACTTGCACTCTTAATTCTTAACCAGGAATTTTGTATCAAATAAGTAGTTCTTAAATGTTTTTGAAGAAACCTTACTCTTCAAAATATTTTGGAGTAGTTTTCATTTACACATAATACTTCAACTATTCAGTGAATTATTCGTTAGAAAAGGAATTAAATAACGAAAAATTTAATGTTATTGAGTAATATTGATATTCACTCTCACTTTATGTAATCTAATGTTATCAAAAATATGTAAATTTAATAATAAGGCATATTTAAAACAGTAAAATCACTGAGTATTAGTCCAAGTTTAAAAATAAAAATCGTTTTCTGATATATAGTTTATTTAAATTTATTTAATATTGCATTCAAATTATAAATGGTTAATTTCAAATAAAGCTTAAAATATACATTGTACAAAAAATGTAAACGTGTAGTTCAAAAAAAATAAATCAGTTAAAGCAGTAAGACAGGATAAAATGATATATTTTTTGAATTTCTAGTAAATGTAACAAAACTCCACGGTACAGCCATCTGCAGGATAAAGGTTCAAGCTATGTAAGCTACGTTTAAGTTATACGCTTACATCTACTGTCGATACAGCCAGTTTATTGTTTGCGTATGATAATAAATTTACAATTACGGTCTTGATGAATTTAAAAAAATCTTGCAGTCAATTGCGCAATATATAAAAATTATTCATGAAACTTTTCGTTTCATACGATATCAAATTCTGCAACTGACGAAAGACCATAGAAAATAAATAAAACAAACGAAAATAATTTTTGACTGTCTTTAATGATAATTTACTGGACAATTATAAAAACTATACTATTGATTCTTAACACCTATAAAACATCTCTTAAAAAATCTTAAGTCATTGAAGGAAAAAAATTACTTTTGCTGATTTTCAAAGAGAAGCTAATAAATAAAGTTTCAAAGCTATATTCGCAAAAAGAAATAGTTTCTTTCATAATATCCCACCGCCGCCTAGAAATGAAAAGAGCGTAGATAGTTTTTTCGAATCCAAATGATTGCTTGTTAATCAAATGTACCTTTATTCGATAAGAATTTATGACTTTAGATGACAGTGGCAGCTGCGGTAGTGATTTCGAATCGACGCTATACAAAACAATCTCGAAAATGTACAACGAAATCACGATAATTCTCGGAATTGTATCTTCTCTTGTTAATATTTTTTACGATTTACATTTGCCTATGGTCTTTTTTCTGCATCCCCTCCCTCTCCCCTTGAAAATTACTGTCACGATAAGTACGTGTAAAAAAAGTTCTTATTGACCGAATAGATTACCCTAACATATTAACGAGTAGAAATTATTTCCAATAATTTTTAAAAACCCAATTACTTATTTCATTTTAAAACAATCAATGGATAAATTATTCTTAATAATCTTTTTTGCCACTGAATGTACGGTCAAAGCCTGTTGTCAAAAAGGCCATCGAAACCCAAAAATCACTCACTTAACGGTACAAGTTCATAAGTTAGTCTAACAAATATATTCCAGATGGAATGTTAGAATAATTGCTGTTATAAAGGTAGCTAAAAAAGCTCGTTACAATATAGAATCACTAATTCATGAGTCACTCACGAGGTGAAGTACAAGCTTGGTTAAAAAAAAATATGCTACCTTAAGCTAGACCAATTTGTAAATATATCAAAATAAAAGTGCTCACATATCCTATTTGTCATCGGTGCGCGTTTTCGAAATTCTCTCCCTCCTTACTGCAATAAATACGCCGACTTAAAGCAGGAGTGTGGAAATTAACTAAAATTGATAAAATTCGTAACTTCATACTAGCAGAACCAAAGTTTTGTCCTTTATTACCAGTATGAGTATATTGATCTTGTTCTGAGTACATGTCTGTATGCGCGATCGATCTTTTTTAAATTCTGATTGATAGATATTAATTTGATTCTCAATTTATACGATACGTTTAAATTTTTACTGCACTGATTTCGATATACTAAAAGTAGCTTCATGCATATGCATCTTTGTAGTTTTCAAATTGCAAATAAATACCTATCGATCATTTTTCCTTCCTTGTAATATGTCTTTTGGTCTCCGAATTTATTTTTTCAGATTTTCTACATAGAGACTATAAAATAAATTCGTAGACTAAAGAGCGTAATACAAGAAAGGAAGAAGGGGATGTAGAAACAGTATAAGACAAATGTGCGAATCTTAGAGATTTGCAATCAAGTGCATTATATTCGTAAAAAATATTAACAAATACAAATAGTAAAAGGGAAGAGGGAAATAAAATACAGACATAGAGAGTCAAGAGAGAGAGAAAGAGAGAGGCGAAGTTAAGAAGCGGGTTTTTTCAAGTTTTTCCATTTTTAAATGTGTAATACGTCTTTCTCTCTTGGCGTGTGTGTGTGTACGTGGTAAAGAGAATCCCTATATCCGTCTCCTTTAGTTTTCGTCAACCTCCTGCTCAGCCTCCTCGTCAAACTCCGCGTCCTCGTCGGCGGTCGCCTCCTGGTACTGCTGGTACTCGGATACCAGATCGTTCATGTTCGACTCTGCTTCGGTAAATTCCATCTCGTCCATGCCCTCGCCGGTGTACCAATGCAAGAAAGCTTTCCTTCTGAACATAGCGGTGAACTGTTCTGAGATACGCTTGAACAGCTCCTGGATGGCAGTGCTGTTGCCAATGAAGGTGGCCGACATTTTCAGACCACGCGGTGGGATGTCGCACACGGCTGTCTTTACGTTGTTCGGGATCCATTCGACGAAGTACGAGCTGTTCTTGTTCTGGATGTTGAGCATCTGCTCGTCGACCTCCTTCATGGACATGCGACCACGGAAGATGGCGGCCACGGTAAGGTAACGTCCGTGTCGTGGATCGCAGGCTGCCATCATGTTCTTGGCGTCGAACATCTGTTGGGTGAGCTCGGGTACCGAGAGGGCTCTGTACTGTTGGCTGCCTCTTGAGGTCAGAGGGGCGAAGCCGGGCATGAAGAAGTGGAGACGTGGGAAGGGCACCATGTTCACGGCGAGTTTCCTAAGATCAGCGTTCAATTGACCAGGGAACCTGAAATAAAACATTTCATTAGAAATTTGTTGTCATAAGATATGTTTAGTTGATTACCTATATAAATTCTAAGCACATGTTTTTATATATTCAGTGTACGAATTTGATGTAAACTATTTAATCAACAATAATCCATTTTCAAATTTCTCTCTACCGTACCTTCGTTTCGACTGATCGAGATAATTTTTTAAATCCTACATACATATGTCTCTAATAATTGTGAAAGCAAAAGTACTCGAGTAGATAATTCAATTCATGAATTATATTAAACAATTTGAAATTAAATTCACACTAATATATAGTTGAGGTAAACGTAGTTAATATAACTGATTAAAAATGAAATTTTTCACACGGAAACTTGTTAAATTTAGTCTGTAATTCTAGAGCTTGAATCAATCAAGATGAACAAACCTGAGGCAAGTTGTGACACCGGACATTGTGAGAGAGACGAGATGGTTAAGATCTCCGTATGTGGGTGTGGATAGTTTGAGCGTTCTGAAGCAGATATCGTAAAGCGCTTCGTTGTCAATGCAGTACGTCTCGTCAGTGTTCTCTACCAACTGGTGCACGGACAGAGTGGCGTTGTAGGGTTCCACAACGGTGTCCGAGACCTTGGGTGACGGGACGACCGAGTAGGTGTTCATGATTCTGTCGGGGTACTCCTCGCGAATCTTGGATATGAGGAGCGTGCCCATACCGGATCCGGTACCACCGCCGAGTGAGTGAGTCAGCTGGAAGCCTTGGAGGCAGTCGCAGCTCTCGGCCTCCTTGCGCACGACGTCGAGGACCGAGTCGACGAGCTCGGCACCCTCGGTGTAGTGGCCCTTGGCCCAATTGTTTCCGGCGCCCGATTGGCCGAAGACGAAGTTGTCGGGTCGGAAGATCTGGCCGAAGGGGCCCGATCTGACCGAGTCCATAGTGCCGGGCTCGAGATCCACGAGGATGGCTCTCGGCACGTATTTGCCACCTGAGGCCTCATTGTAGTAGACATTGATCCTCTCAAGCTGGAGGTCGCTGTCGCCGTGGTATGCGCCAGTCGGGTCAATGCCATGCTCGTCACTGATGATTTCCCAAAACTGAAATAGCAAGAAAAGGAATTTGTTAATATCGAGGGGTCCCTGTTTTCCTACGCGAGAATATTCTAAATAAATTTTATAAGCACTTTTCGACGTTCGTTGGAAGAGGAAAAACTCGTACAACGTTTTCATACACTCTTTTTATATTTGACTCGATTGTCCTTTCATACGTAGAAAAAAAAAGGCAGAGAATCAACGAGTCGACCATGAAACCGAGAAATCATCCACCGCGCGAAACTATACGCACAAAAAGGCATTCGATTTCATAAAGTTACGCGACACGTCGATACGGAAAAAAAGGAGCAGTAGCAGCGACAAACAAAAAAAAGGCCAGCATCAAAGTCAAGTTCGCGCTTTCGCATTATCCTTGCTCCCATTCCACCGCGCGTCTCTTCCTTCCTATATACCTCTCGTGTACTCATAATCGGCGGTCTTGCATTTATCGAATTAATGTCGAACGAGCGGAGAGAGAGAGAGAGAGAGAAGCATCGCAGAGAGCCGCACAAGAGATCGCGAGGCAAACGCGATGGCCGCAATTTCCAGTATAGAGGGGCCCGGTAGTATGGGTATATAGTCGCAGTCGAGTAGCAATCGAGACCAATTAGCGTCTCCTGACCGAGCTGTGCGTCCGCCCGGGGCGACCGGACACGCACGACCGCCGCTATATATATATATACCCGGGCATATGGCATCGAGTTGGCAGCTGCTGCTTCTGCTGCCAGACCGATGCGTTTCGCGATGCACGCCAAGACGCGCTGCAGAGAGAGGCTCTCTTCTGCTCTATCCTCCTCGGTCATTCCGCGTGTCGACGATACTTCGCTCGAGGGGAGAACGTTCGAGGCTCCGGGATTTGTTTTTTAACACAACTTTTGCGTTTGCTTTGGACGGTATGGCGCGGTGCAGATAAGAAAATCATCTCTTTTGCGCGTGTTAGTATCGTTGAGAATTTCGGAACGAGTAGTAACCGACGATT
Organism: Megastigmus stigmatizans; assembly: GCA_900490015.1. Classification (NCBI taxonomy): domain Eukaryota; kingdom Metazoa; phylum Arthropoda; class Insecta; order Hymenoptera; family Megastigmidae; genus Megastigmus; species Megastigmus stigmatizans. Next base: position 3,179 of record UELV01143060.1, on the reverse strand, counting down.
AGATTAGATTTAATTCGACAAGATCAATCGTTTTTGCGTAGTTTAAATTGTCGGTTTGATTAAAAGGTGCAAGTTTTAACATCCATGACGATTTTTTTTCTTTTAATTATACCTATACGTTCAATCTGGAAATGTACAATGTAAAAGCAACAAAGATATGTATTTAACTTTCGAATAGAAGAAAATGGTTTTATGCATATAATCAAAGTCCGCGACTCTGCTTTGAAAAGTCCGCATTGGCTATATAGTGCAAGCATAAAAGTTTGTTGTCATTTGCGCGAGGTCTAAGCAAGGATCATTCGTTTGAACTTGAACAATCGCAAGTCACGTTATATCAGTCTCGCAACTCTATGTACGTAACTTTCTTCGAGCAATATAAGTCAATTTAACGAGCCCCGCAAATGCAGCGATTGATATACGAAGCAATGAAAAGGAAAAAAGAGAAAAAAACGACCTTGTCATTCGCCACGTAAATCTCAGATAACATTTTATCAAGAAACACACAGAACGGCTTCTCCTCAATTAAAAGAAGAGACACATCGAAGCCCATACACGATCTATTTTTATCGCTACAAAGACTTTATCCATAACCGACTGTATATAGATCATAGAAATGCGAAGGTTATCGCTCCTCCAAAACATCTATTCGAGTTTGATTTCCGCTCAAGGCCGAATACGCTCAAGATCAAGTTCACGATGCAGACATATACTCCATTGTAAAGAATCCGCAAGCCGCCGAAAATCTTCAAACTCCTCAATATTCAGAAAAATCCAGCTAAAGCAAAGTTCCAGCTTTTATCATGAAATTTAGCAGCAGCAGCAGCTAGAATATTTTTAACGATTTGAGATTGCGTGCGCACCGAGCGTCTGCGCACACATACACACCCACCCGAAAACTTCGCCAATATAGTCATGTCTCTCCTTTTTCACAGCGACAGCAGCAGCAGCACCTGGGAGGGCGACTGGAGAGGCAAGTTTCTCTCTCTTATCTTAAATGGAAAGGCGACGGTGTATTGACAACGGATGCCCATATAAGTGCATCCTCGAGCCCAGTCTGTCTCTCTCTCTCTCTCTTTCTTTCTCACTCGTGTCCCGAGGCTCTCTTTCTCGAGGGCAAGCCTTTAACGCCTGCTGTGCGCGACTCCTCCGCTCTCTCTCTCCTCCCACACGTGAGCCGAGAGAGAGAGAGCATGCATTACGTCGCCAAGAGAGGAGAGTGAGAGGGTGAGTCACCAATGTCACCGCTATATATAGAGCTACCCGTTGACCATAAGCGAGGGAAAAAAGGAGGCGTGATGTGTGCATGTGTGCGTGCTTTAAAAAATAAAAAGGAGAAAGGGGAAAGAGAGAGAGAGAGAGAGAGAGCCGGAATCTTGGATTGTATATTATTGACGTAGCCCCAACACCGTGCGCCAGTGAGAAGGAATAAAATTTTGGGTGTTTAAAGAGCGAGAACGTTATGAAGAAACGCGTGTGTATATATAACGAAAGGATATGTAAATGGCGGAGGTTTTTTTTTCTTTGCGTTTCGCGAGATTTCGCGAGTGCCGAAGGAGAGCTGTAACGGTACCACGTGCTCTTTTTTTTTCGCGATGTTTTATCATTCAGTTTTATTTTTGCGTGCACTTTCCGATATGTTCAAAAGTCATTCATATTGGGTATTACAGATTTTTTTTTTCTGGAAAGATGCGTGGAACGAATTCACCTTGGAGTAGCGAGTTTTTTTTATATATTAAATTTTGCACATCTGTTTAATTTCGAAACGAGTTTGTCGAGAAATTTTGTGCTGCGAAACGAGTATTTCCACTCGATGCATATGCGCACACAGACCATTTATAGTAATTTATATACGAAAATTTTATGAGAAGAAAATATGATTCAACGAAATCTAGTTGAGAAGAAGTCAAGAATATAATATGGACTGTTTCAAATGATTTATATTTGAGAGTCGTGTACGACAATAGACAGCAAATACTTTTTTTGTCCCCCGTTGATGTCAGGTAGAAAATGAAATTGTGACACGAGAACAGCGGCTATTATACGTTACACAGAACCCACGCGCAAATGGGGCCCAAGCACGTTATAATAAAATTTCGTCAGACGGCTCAAATTCTCGAGAAGCAACAAAAACGCCTTTTGTTGATTAAAATTTGTCAGCAGGAAACGTCGTGTTTACCGCGCGATATGATTCATAAATGACTCGCGCGCGCGTGACGTAAGCGACGTTCTAATTATGCAAATTTTACAATTACATTTAACAACGCTGCATGCTCTCTCACAGTCTCATCTTCCCCCGAGCAAATTACACATCGCACCTCTTTTCGAGCAATTTCTTTTTCTTTTTTTTTTACAAATTGTCGCATTTAACGAATTTTATGCCGTTCATCGAATATCCATTGGTTTTAATGCCGCATCCCCCGAAGGTTCGTTCGAAAATATCCAGTCTTTCGTGAGAGGAGAGAGAGAGCAAGAAGAAACGAAGGAGTAGTTTTACACGTAGGATAGTACACGGAATCCCTTGCGAGAGCTGCTGCTGCTGCTGCCGCGGCTGCTGCTAAGCGAGGAGAGAGAGAGAGAGAGAGAGAGAGGGAGAGAGTCGGGCTTTGGAATTTCCGCGACGACAGCTGAACGAGTAACAGCTGCGCGACTCTTCCTCCCTTGTGACCTGAAACCTGGGCCAACAACGGTCTCTGCTCTCTCTTCTTACGCTGTCTCTCTCGCTTTGCTCGTTCCAACAATTTCTCGGGAACTGCACAAATCGCTGGTGGTATCCTATATTCCAAAAGTCCATAGGTTATAATTATAAGTGTTTCCTCCTTCGTTGCCTCCTCAACCCACGTTTTACCTTGGATATTCTCGGCCTACCAGAAATTATTTAAACAATCGCATCGACGATTATCAATCTATATATCTAGCTTAGCGCGATCTTTTAGAGTTGCAAAATAAACAGCGGTACCGAAAAATACGTGTGTGTTATTTGTCAGCAATCAGCATGTCAGTCTCCTACATCGCTATAAGTACACGCATTATTATCAACGATGCATCGCGACCTTCCGCTAAGAAATAACCCAACCAGTCGCGACACATCGTGTAACGTCTCTGTACATCTATCGAGATGGTGAATTTTCGCAAAATTAAAGAAACGAGAAAAGAGTGGAGAGAGAGAGAGAGAGAGAGAG